>PVIR01003003.1:0-35905 GCA_004026965.1 Petromus typicus | reverse complement strand
AAGTATTTCACCCCACAAAGTCAGAATTTACATTTTCAGCTGCTCATGGATCATTCTCCAAAACAGACCATGTGCTCGTTCATAGAACAGGTTTAAGCAAATATAAAGGGATTGAAGTTATCCCTTGTATACTGTTGGACCATAGTGCCCTGAAATTGGAGCTGAATAGCAAAGGAAAGCCCAGGATCTTCACAAACACATGGAAACTGAACAACACTGTGCTGACCAACCAATGGGTCACAGAAGAAATTAGAGAAAAAATTGAGCAGTTTTTTTTTTTTTTTTTTAGGTTTTTTGAGACAGGGTCTCGCTTTTTTGTGGTTCAGCTGGCCCTGAGCTCAGCCTCAAACTCACATCACAATCCTCCTGCCTCTGCCTCCCGAGTGCTGGGATTACAGGCATGAGCCACCACGCCCGGCACTGTGGTATATGGTACTGGTTGCTGCTGGGTGTGAGTCTCCACACCCAGTATTGTTATGTGGTTACCGGGGACTCGAACCCAGGTCCTTGCGCTTGGGAGACAGGCGCCGAACCACTGAGCTAACTCCCCGGCCCGAGCAGTTCTTACAACTAAACAATAACCCCAGTAGAACATATAGAAATTTATGGGACACAATGAAAGCAGTTCTATGAGGAAAATTCATAGCAGTGAAAGCCTACAAAGCTCAAATAAACAATTTAATTCTGAATCTCAAGCGACCAGAAAGAGAGGAGCAAAACAAATGCAAAGCTCACACTAGGCAAGAAATTATAAGGATCAGGGCAGAAATTAATGCAGTAGAAACCAAGAGAACGGTTCAAAAAATCAATGAATCCAAAAGTTGGTTCTTTGAGAGGATAAACAAAATTGATAGACCCTTAGCCAACCTCATTAAGCAAAGGAAGGAAAAGGCTCATATCTATGCTATTAGGAATGAGAACGGAGAAATTACTACCGACCCAGAGGAAGTCCAGAGGATAATAAACACCTACTTTAAAAATTTATACTTCAATAAAATGGAAAATGTAGAAGAAATGGATAGATTTCTAGACATATATGAACTCCCAAAGCTGAATAAAGAAGATATAGAAATGTTAAATGCCCCAGTAACAATCTGTGAAATTGAAAATGTAATTAAAAACTTGCCCGCAAAGAAAAGCCCTGGACCTGACGGTTTTACTGCTGAATTCTATAAAACTTTTAAAGAAGAATTAGTGCCTCTACTTCTGAAACTGTTCAATGAAATTGAAAGGGAAGCAGTACTCCCAAACTCATTCCTGGAAGCAACCATTACCCTGATTCCAAAAGCAGAGAAAGACCCAATCAAAAAAGAGAACTATAGGCCAGTATCTCTAATGAACATCAATGCAGAAATCCTCAATAAGATCCTGGCAAACAGAATACAGAGAATTATCAAAAAGATTATACACCCTGACCAAGTTGGATTCATCCCAGGGATGCAAGGATGGTTCAACATACGTAAATCAATCAATGTTATACACTATATTAACAGGCTTAAGGACAAAAATCATATGGTCATCTCAATTGATACAGAAAAAGCGTTTGACAAAATACAACACCGATTTATGTTCAAAACTCTACAGAAGATCAAAATAGATGGTCTGTATCTCAAACTAATAAAAGCTATCTATGAGAAACCTTAAGCCAGTATCATACTAAATGGTCAAAAATTGAAACCTTTCACACTAAGATCAGGAACAAGACAAGGATGTCCTCTCTCACCACTTCTGTTCAATATAGTTCTGGAAATATTAGCCATAGCAATTAGGCACAAGAAAGAAATAAAAGGAATAAAGATTAGAAAGAAGTTAAATTGTCATTATTTGCTGATGATATGATACTCTACCTAGAGAATCCTAAAAACTCAATTAAAAAACTACTGGACCTAATCGCCAATTTTAGCCGCGTAGCTGGTTACAAGGTCAACGTTCAAAAATCAATAGCCTTCGTATACACAAACAGTAGACCCACTGAGATAGAAATTGGAGAGTCAGTCCCTTTCACAATAGCACCCCAAAAAATAAAATATCTTGGAATCAATCTAACAAAAGAGGTGAAAGACCTCTACTCTGAAAGCTATAGCATTCTGAAAAAGGAGATAGAAGATGATATCAAAAAATCGAAAGACGTACCTTGCTCCTGGTAGGTAGAACCAATATTGTCAAAATGGCTATACTCGGGGCCTGGGATATAGCTCAGTGGTTCCGGCGCCTGTGTTGCAAGCGCAAGGACCCGGGTTCAATCCCCGGTAACCACATAACAATACTGGGTGTGGAAACTCACCCCAGTGGCAACCAATACCACATACCGATGCCGAGCGTGGTGGCTCACGCCTGTAATCCCAGCACTCGGGAGGCAGAGGCAGGAGGATTGCTGTGATGTGAGTTTGAGGCTGAGCTCAGGGCCAGCCTGAACTACAAAGCGAGACCCTGTCTCAAAAAAAAAAAAAAAAAATGGCTATACTCCCAAAACTACTCTACACAATCAATGCAATCCTGATTGAAATCCCAAGAACATATTTCATAGATCTAGAGAAAAAAATCCAAAGTTTCATCTGGAACCACAAAAGACCTAGAATAGCCAAAGCAATTTTAAACACCAGGGACATGGTGGGAGGTATTACAACTCCGAACCTGAAACTACTGTAAAGCCACTGTGATAAAGACGGCATGATGGGCTGGGGAGTTAGCTCAGTGGTTTGGCGTCTGTCTTGCAAGCACAAGGACCTGGGTTCGATCCCCGGTAACCACATACCATACTGGGCGTGGAGACTCACCCTAGCAACAACCAGTACCACATACCACAGTGCCAGGCATGGTGGCTCACACCTGCAATCCCAGCACTTGGGAGGCAGAGGCAGGAGGATTGCTGTGATGTGAGTTGGCGGCTGAGCTCAGGGCCAGCCTGAACCACAAAGCGAGACCCTGTCTCAAAAAAACCTAAAAAAAATAAAAATAGAACAATAAAAATGGCATGGTACTGGCAAAGTAACAGACATGAGGATCAGTGGAGTAGACTAGAAGATCCAGAAACTGCTCCAGATACACTGAGCCACCTCATCTTTGACAAAGGAGCCAAAAATCCTCAATGGAGGAAAGATAGCCTCTTTAACAAATGATGCTGGAAAAACTGGGCTTTAACTTGCCAAAGACTAAAACTAGATCTAACTCTTTCACCGTGTACCAAGTTAAAATCAAAGTGGATAAGAGACCTAAATATTAAAACAGACACTCTAAACCTGTTGCAAAACAGGTTAGGTAAAACTCTCGAAGACATTGGCTTAGGGAAAGACTTCATGGACAAAACTTCTATAGCACAGGAATTGGTGGAAGAAATCAACAAATGGGACCTCATTCTTCTTCTTCTTTTTTTTTTTTTTTTAGATTTTTTGAGACAGGGTCTCGCTTTGTGGTTCAGGCTGGACCTGAGCTCAGCCTCCAACTCACATCACAATCTGCCTGCCTCTCTGCCTACCGAGTGCTGGGATTACAGGTGTTAGCCACCACGCCCAGCACTGTGGTATGTGGTACTGGTTGCTGCTGGGTGTGGGTCTCCACACCCAGTATTGTTATGTGGTTACCAGGGAATCGAACCCGGGCCCTTGCGCTTGCAAGACAGGTGACGGAACCACTGATCTAACTCCCCGGCCCCAGGACCTCATTCTTTTAAAAAGCTTCTGCACAGCACAGGAAACCACCAACAGAGTAAAAAGGCAACCAACAATGTGAGAAAAAATCTTTACCAGCTGTTCCTCAGACAAAGGGCTACTATCTAGAATATAAAAAGAGCTGAAAGAAATTAGCCCACCCAAATTTAAAGACCTAATTTAAAAATGGGCATCTGAAATGAACAGATATTTTTCAGAGGAAGAAGTAAGAGCAGCTAAGAAGCATATGAAGAAATGCTCAACATCATTAGTCATTCAAGAGATGCAAATGAAAACAACACTAAGATTTCATCTCACTCCACATAGAATGGCTGCCATTTCAGAATCAGCCAACGGCAAATGTTGGTGAGGCTGTGTAGAAGAAGGAATGCTTCTCCACTGTTGGTGAGACTGTAGACTCGTACAACCCCTGTGGAAATCCGTTTGGAGATTCCTCAGAAAGCTAAGATTGGAGGTCCCATTTGACCCAGCCATTGTCCTGCTAGGTATATACACAAAAGAATTAAAAGACTCATATCACAGTGACATATGTGCACCCATGTTTATAACAGCCCAATTTGTGATTGCTACATCTTGGAAACAACCCTAGTGTCCATCAACTGGAGACTGGATAAAAAAAATCTGTGGTTCTTCTACAGGATGGATTATTACTCTGCCATAAAAAATGATAAGTTTGAATCATTTATACTTAAATGGACATACCTTGAGGATATCCTCATAAGTGAAATAAATAGGTCACAGATAAGTACATATTGCATCTTTTCTCTGGTATGAGAAAATGAAGATGTAAATGAGTCCTAGAATTGTATGTTATATATTGTGAAATAGAAAATACTCAAAGTGAAATGGGTGAAGGGGGAAAAATAATGGTATTATAACAAAAAAGAAAGGAAAGAAATTTTATGTATATAAGGGGGGTGGTAGGGTGGGTAGGGCTATGGGAAAAATGATAATTAAGTTGTGTGTTATACTGGTACAAATCCCCATTATGGAGTGCAATCATGATGTATATATGTAATGTAGCAATAAAGATTAAAAAAATAAGAAATAAAGAAGAAGAAAGAGGAGGGAAGCAAAAGCAAGGGCTGGGATTTTAGTTCAGGTGGTACTGTGCCTGCCTTGAAAGCACAAGTGCCTGAGTTCGATCTCCAGTACTGCAAAAAAGTAAATAAATAAAAAAAAGAAAGACTAAACATCAGAAAGATGAAAGAGGCTTTAAAAAAAAAAAAGCAATAAAACCACAACAGCAAAAGAACCTGAAAGGGCTTGTGAGGGCGTGATCTGCTCTCATGGCACACAACATGGCCGCCCTGTGCAGATAGAAGCTGACTCCTCACAGGGAGGCAGCTATAGTCCACTGAGATTCAGGCTGGGTTCTGGGTGTTCCCTGACTTCCTGCAGGTGTCAGCTCTGCTAGGTCCTGTTGCAGATTCAAGCCTCGCTTTTCCTGAAGCAAGGCTGGGTTCCTTTAGCAGACTTTGGTCCCACTAAATGACCAACAGCTACAGTCCACAGACATTCCTCACTTTCCCAGTGAGCTTCAGTTTTCTTTTTTCAACAACTAGGAAGCAGTGGCTTTCTCTCTTCTATTCACCCTTGTTCCCACTCTTACAGTGGCTTTCATAGCCCCTGTGCTTCTGCCCAGGAATGCCCTGGTGACAAAGGAGAAAGTTCCTCACTGGGCTGCTGTCCTCCTTTCTAACTTTGCTGCCTGGGGGAACCTACTGACAAGTACATTGTTCTTATAAAATAAAAGCTAACTTTTAGCTTTTGATATAGTATTTTCAAATTGTAAAACTGGCTTTCTGAAACTTCTTAAAATTTTTCAAATTTGATTTGTTATAGTAAATAATTGAGAAAAATAATGTTACTCTACATGGAAATTATTTTGACAGAGTAAGATTTAGAGTTGACAGGACTTACATAAAAATAAGATATTATTGTAATGCTAGTCTCAAAAATTATGCAATTAGTGGGGCTGGGGATATAGCTCAGTGGTTCCAGTGCCTATCTTGCAAGCGCAAGGACCCAGGTTCAATCCCCGGTAACCACTTAACAATACTGGGCATGGAGACTCAACCCAGCAGCAACCAGTACCACATACCACAATGCCAGGCGTGGTGGCTCATGCCTGTAATCCCAGCACTTGGGAGGCAGAGGCAGGAGGATTGCTGTGATGTGAGTTTGAGGCTGAGCTCAGGGCCAGCCTGAACCACAAAGCGAGACCCTGTCTCAAAAAACCTTAAAAAAAAATTACACACTTAGTGGCATCTTTTATAGTCTGTGTAAATTAGTCATGCTAAATACACTACTCATATTTATATTTTACTAATATTAATAAATGCCAAAGCCCTGTTTTCGCTTAAACTTAATAATGCTCAATAGGTATGTAGTAGTTTAACTTTCTGAAAATATTTTAATATATTATTTATATGTGACATCACTCCTGTGGTTTAAGTGCATAAGTGTGGGTGTAGCTTAATGAATACTCAAAATAGAATTTTTATGCAGCCATCGATCAGCTTAAGAAATAATGCCTTGCAAACATACCAAGGCTCCCTGGTGACTTGACTGCCATCATATCATTCTCAAGTTGAGTAGTTATCTGATTGTGTGAACTTGAGTAAGAAATGCCCACCTAAATTGGATCACTGTGATTCTGAGTGTGGCTGAGGGGATCACTAAAGATGGAAGATTCACTGTAGGTGGCTTGTCACCGGAATGGAATAAAGGGGAAATGAAGAAGGATGCAAGTCTATTTCTTTAGAGAAGCTCCAGTCTTCACCTTCATCTCGAAGGTGGTCTTTTGGATTCAGCCTTCCATTGCAGTCCCTGTGGCCTCCTGATAGGGACCTGCTGGGGACACTTCCTGGAACTACAAGCCTTTGACTAGATCCTTTGGGCCTCCAGAGCAGAGAGGGACCTTATTTGCTCTTCCTCACCTGACTCTGTGGGCGACCATTGTAAATCAATTTTGAAAACTCATGTATTTTTATAGCTTATATTAAATCTGGAGAAGCACGGACTAATACAGTCACTTCCCTAAATTTTCTTGTTTTCCTTGGAGTTTTGCTGCCCTCTGTGTATTTTTTGCAATTTTTTGATTGTATAATTTAATTCTTCACTTTTTAAGGAAAATTTCTTAGAAAATGTATACCAAAAGTTAAGTGATGTTATTAAGTGAAAGAGATATTTTTAACACAATTATATAAATATAGACTAAGTTTTAAATGTTATACAGAAATTTTAATTTTGTTAAATGCAATGTTGTTTTGGCCAAGTAGAAAAATATTTTTAGAGATGTAGAAAGATAATCAGGTGTAATATCAAAATATCATGAATTTACTTTAAATATTTGGGCATAAACAGGTCATGAGTTTTAAAAATAAATGCAGCACAGACTGCTTGCAGATTAGATGATTTTAGGGTAACACCTTTTCATTTTTTGCCAATGACTCTTCTGAATTTTGAAAGTCATTCCTGGCTGGCCCTGGAGAAGCCTGAGTGAATGACTATGAATCACCAGGTGACTATGTGACCTCAACTGCCAGTCACGGACTGGTGCTATCTAATCCACTGAGCCATAAAATTGGACATGTCCTACAACACCCCATTCAGAAATGGAAGTTGTATAGAGAGAGCGGAAGTTGTATAGAGAGTTGTATAGAGAGAGAGAGTAGTCCAAAAGGTAAATGACCACTGTATAACTGGGCAGCTTGAATTCCCAGGGTGCCTGCTTGTGATACTCCATTGCCTTTTCCTCAAGACACATCCGGGACAGTGGGATGGTTCCCTATGCCTAGTAAAGGAAGAGAGAAATGCATTGGACCGAATGGAGGTCTGCCCCTGGTGCTAGGAATATCAGCTAGTGTTCTGTAGTTTTTAGATGTCCTGAGGAGGTTGGAAACCCCTAGGTTGCAGACCCATGGGTGGCCCATCTCTGATCCACTCGGTGTCAAAAGAGAGGTGGTCTTAAGTACAGGGTTACACTGATTATACAGATTACACTAGTTACACAGGTTAGAACTTCATTGACTTGCTATTCACACTAAGAATGGACAAATTAAAAATTTTTGGCAAAGACTTCTAGGGGATAGTGATGGCGATGTTTCTCCTAGGATGGGTACCAAGCATGGACATGTCTATGTCCTGTGTGTTTTATCAGAGGATGTCCACTTTAGAGGACTCATGGAGTCAGGTGAACAAGGAAACCCATTTGCTACAGGTCAGCCTCTTTCCACCCTCCCTAGAACTTATTAATGAGTCCATGTAGTAAGTGGCCTTAGAAGCTGTGACAGAGGCTGTGCCTGGGCTCAAAACCACAGTCTTACATACGCTGGCAGATCTGGCCATCATGGTGCTGCACGCCGACCTGCCAAAGCAGGGTAGATGCTGAGATCCAAGTGGTGTCATTTACAGAGTCACGTTGGTGACCTAGTGGAAGGTCAAGTATATTTTACCACTGTCATCACTCCCTTTGCCTCGTAGGGAGGTGTGTGTTTCACAAAGGCTTGCTGTCTTTGAGTACAGTGTTTCTGCTAGTGCTACATTTTGTGAGTGAACAAAATGTCCTTTTTATTGACAATAGATTCTTAGTGTATTTGCACTGTTGTAACAAAATGCCTGAGATTAAATAATTTATATATAGTAGAAATTTATTTTTCATGGTTTTAGATGGTCAAAGTCTAAGATTGAGGGCTGTGAGGTCTACTTGTCTGGTGAGGAATGCACTCTGCTCCTGAAATGGTTCCTTAAGTGCTGTGTCCTCCCATGGTCGCAGAGCAGGAAGCATATAGAAGGGGGACACTGAAGCCCCTTGTATTAGATGTTAATCTAGTTAATCATGGTGAAACTGTTTTTAAATTTTTGAGACAAGGTCTCGCTTTGTAGCCCAGGCTGGCCCTGAGCTCATTAGGTAGCCCAGGGGAGCCTAGAACTCAGAAATCTTTCCTGCCTGTGAGTGCTGGGATTACAGGCATGAGCCACCATGCCAGCATTGTGGTATGAGGTACTGATTGCTGATGGGCATGAGTCATCATGCCTGGCATTGTTTTATGTGATTATGGGGATCGAACCTGGATCCTAGGGCTTATAAGAAAGGCAGCAGAACCACTGAGCTAAATCCCTGGCCCATGGTGAAACTTTTATGGTCTGATACTTCTCAAAGCCTCACTTCCTGAAGCTGAGAATTAATTTGCACTGGCAGTTAAATTTCAACACGAATTTTAAAGGAAACACAAATATTCAGACCATCATAGTTTCCCATCCAGCATCACTTATGACCATAGAGCACATTGAAGGTCGATAGGTTCATCCTCAGGAGACTCATCAGTATCACCTTACCACTTGCAGAAGTTCACTTACTAGAATGGTAGCGTGTTTGGTAAAGGCTCAGTCACGGTTCTGTCTGGGGTAAAATATCCTGAAAGACAGAAGGACCGGGCTGCTTCCTCCAGGATGGAATTTGGCCTTGAGCTAGCAGCTGATACACAGTGCTGTCTCCACAGTCACAATATATCAATCTAAGAAACGAGAGTAGAAGTGAGAGTGGCGCCCTTTGCTCCTATCCTTGATTCTTTGTGTCCAGACTCACTAGTGATGAGTCTGGACTCCGAGGTACCCAGGGGATGATTGCTTCTGTGAAGAAACATAGTTATGGTCTCAATCACTGAAGAAAGACATCGTGCCATGGGCGTTTCAAAATTCTCACACTGATGAACATGTGAGTCTAATGTTGGGTCACTGTATGCCTTTGGTTAACTGAAGTGAATTTCCAGAAGGAAATTATATCTGCCATAGAACAGGGACAGAAAGGACAGTGCTGAGGATACAGGGTGCAATTCTGTATTTCTTTGCCCAGCAGTATGGATTGGTGAAAAGCCAGCCCAAGAGAGATTAGAACGTTGGATGTATACAGTGGGCAGGAATGAACTTTCAGGTTACTTTTCCTTATAAAGAAAATGCATCAGGGCCGGGGATTTAGCTCAGTGGTTCTGGTGCCTGTCTTGCAAGTGCAAGGACCCGGGTTCAATCCCCGGTAACCACATACCATACTGGGCGTGGAGACTCAACCCAGCAGCAACCAGTACCACATACCACAGTGCCGGGCGTGGTGGCTCACGCCTGTAATCCCAGCATTCGGGAGGCAGAGGCAGGAGGATTGCTGTGATGTGAGTTTGAGGCTGAGCTCAGGGCCAGCCTGAACCACAAAGTGAGACCCTGTCTCAAAAAACCTTAAAAATAAAAAAAAAAGAAAAGAAAAGAAAAAAGAAACTGCATCAAATAGATGGGAAGGGAGAAAGAGTAACATCAAGTCTGGTTTTGGTCAGGGGCAGGCAAACCCACCCATTGGAACAGGAAGAAAGGCTGATGGTCTGGGTGGAAATGTAGACAGATTGGTGGATTTGTTGGTAGACAAAGTATAGAAATTGGTTTTTGGTTGGTTCTATGTTCTCAGGGCATGAAAAACAATATGTTTAGTTAGCCAAAAATCAAACAGGATGTTCCTCGAAATGTAAAGAAAAGTGTGACTTGCATGTCATTAAAATTAAGAAAGTCTGATGTAGTTTGAATATGTCTTTTCCACAATTCAAGTGTGGTCAGTGTCACAGGGTGGGAACGTTGAGAGGTGATTAAATAATAAGTGTGCTTTCCCTGAGAATGGAATGACGGCTTTTGTATGACAAGTTGTACAGGGTTCACCCTTCTTGGCCTCTTCCCCACTGATTGAACCATCCTGAAAGTAGAAAGTAGCCCCTCACCTGATGACAAACTTGTAAGAACGAGGATCTCAGACTTTCTTGTCTCCAGAGCTGTGAGGAAATATTATGTGTTCTAGTAAATTAACTAGGCTCATCTGTATTATTGAAGCAGCACCAATGAACTAAAATTATTCATGAGAAGACACTAATAAAGGGTAATAAATAAGAGTATAGCTCAGAATACTATGTATAATGTTTATACAGCACACATAAACATTAGAAACTAAGTGTCTATGTTATGTGATGAACTACAAACTAATCAGGAATATTAAAAAAAAAATAAACAGAATGGCTATACTGGCACCAACTGAAATATATCCAGCAGGCTAAAAACATCCAGACATGTTCATATCATTATCAGACAAATGCAAAGTAAGATCACAATAAAATGTGCTAAACTTAAAAAAATAATAGTAAAATTGTTGGTGGACTCCTGGGCTTGAATGCATGGACTTTAGTTAGTTAGGGATGTGGCATTAACTGGGCTGTGGGCTCTGAGGGAAGAAACTGAGAAGTGAGCGCCTGTGGAAGGTGGATATAAAAAGTGAGAAGATTAGCCCTGAGACTTCCCGTCCCCAAAGACTTCTTGGAGCCTCGTTGCCTATATTTAGTGTTAAAGAAATTCATGTATTGACTTTGCATCCATGCACTGTACCTCAGGGAGGCAGAGACATTGGATCTAACGTTTTTGGACATATCCCCAAGATACTTTCTTGACTCTGAGGATACTTTCATTTCTGTTGAACAGACACATACTTTTATGATATCAGTTAACTGGTGGTATAAAGACTGTGTCGGTCTGTTTTGTCTCATGCTGTATCTATATGTTCACGGCATTAATTCACAGGACAGGAGAGCAGCTGCCTCACACCTTCTTTTTTAATGAAGGTGTCACAACTTAAGGAGAGGTGGCTTTTGAGATGGTAAAGTGATCTTCAGTACTCATTTCATATCAACATAAACATTCACCTGCTGTTAAGAAGTGAATGAAAAATTTCTGTAATAAAGAGCAAGCTACTTTCATTATTGTTCTGAAGAGAGCCTGATTGTTGTTAGACAAGCTGCCAGGCTAACATATTGCCTTTTAAATTATTTCACCCATTCAGCCAAGAAAGTGGTTTTATGTGATTTTTTTTTCCTCCTTGAATACAATAAAGAATGAAAGATACCCAGCCTGGCTTATGAATACATAATGAGCCCTGGCTAGAAGAGATGAGTGTGGTAGCACCTGGAAGAGTAAATCAACCCTAAGTGGCCCCTCATTAATTCTCTGCTGTGTGATCTGCATTGCTGTGGACTTGGGGTGACCATGAAGACACTCTGTTGGGATGACTGTGCCCCATTGAGCCACAGGGCAGGTGAGTTTACTGTCTCAGCAGGTGCACTTAGAGAGGGCAGGTTCCCCTGGCTGTTCTGCATTTTGTTTTTTCATTATTTTGCCCTCTCCCTTCAAAAATGTGGTTCTTATTTATTGAGTAATGTAGCTGAATTCCATTTTTTACAAGACTACTTCTCTCAAATGATTTCCTTCTAGATATTTCATGATGTAGTGTTCTTTTGATTATAAATCTATTATGACTGGAAATCAGTCCATGATCAGTATTCTGTTTATAAGTTTTGAATTTTTACCATTTGATTTCCCTTGAGGGTCAGGGCACTGTCTAAACATTTCCTTCACGATATACTTCAAGGACTTGTGTTTTAGTAGGTGACTAGGTGGGTGGAAAGAAGACAGCTAAATGGAAGAGTGTTTGAGTGAATCTCGGGTTGGCCATGTACCTGGTGAGGTGAAAGGATAGGTAAGGAGAACAGATATTGATATATCAGTATTTCAGGCTATATTGTTGTTACGGTATTTGTATACAGTAGCTTGATGAATTTTGGTTTCAGCTAATATTCGATCTATGTACTAAGAGGCAGAATTTGAGAAAAGCAGTATTCACAAATATCAAATATACTAATAAAATCAACACATAGATCTATCTATTTCCAAACACAGTTTTCTTTTTTTATTACTGGGGATCAAACGGGTCCTTGTGCTTCCAAGGTCAGCGCAGTACCACTTGAGCTAAGCCCCTAGCCCCAAATATATGGATCTTTGGCTTTTCTAAATACTTTGATGTTTTCATTTTGCAGTCCAAGCTATTGGTTGAGTCATAATCTCTTAACATAAAATAGAAATCCCTAGCCCTCAAAACAATTTTCTCAGGGGCTTCAGATTATTTCATATCCTTTAGGAAAAATGCAACTAGCACTTGCCACAATATTTTATAAAATATTATTGCTTTACGTTATAAAAGAAGTATATCCTCATGAAATGTGTTAAACAATTTAAAAACCTCAAATAAATAAGAGAATCATGACCCCGTAATACCAATGCTGAAAGGTAATTTCTGTAATTACCCTTAAAGTAAGTCAGTGAATGCAGAAATAGATGAGTAGGATTGCGACAGATGAAAAAGCTTCTGCAGTAAAACAGATGAGTGTTAGATGTGATGTGCGGAAAAGGAGCCCTTGCACACTGTGAGTGGAAATATAAATTAGCACAGCCATTATGGGAAACTGTATGCACTCCCTTGAAAAATTAAAACTGAAATAGCTATGTGAACAAGCACCCCACTTGTGGGTGCACATTCAAAAGAATGAAATCAGCACGTGGGAAGGACAGCCCTGTGCTCATACACACTGCAGTGCTGTTCACATCAGCTACATACGGACTCACTGAAATCTCTGGATGAAGGAAGGAATGAAGATGTGCACATGTGCCCTCTTGAGCACAGACTCAAGCACAAATGGAACATGCTCCTGTCCCCCGAAGGAGGGAAATCCTGTCATGTGCAAAAACATTGATAAACCTAGAAAACCAAGAGATCAAGGAAAACATCTGGCTGCTAGGTGAAACCTGAAACCATAGGACTCTAGGAGCAGAGAGCAGAATGGTGGTGATTTTCACAGGAAAGAGGAAGTGGAGGTCAGAGGGCTAAGAACATATCGGTCAAAGATAGTGTCTGAAGTTTCAGTTAGGTAATTTCTAGAGATCTACTATACAGCATGTGGTATTATTATAGTTAATAATAATAATATATTGCATATTTGGAAATTAGTAAGACAATGGATTTTTAATGTTTTTACTCCAAAAAAAGTGAGGTTATGGATGTACTAATTCGCTTGATTGCATTACACTGCAAATATATGTAAGTTTATTCTGTTAAATTTGCCTTAATATAACTTGAACCAAACAGATAAACCATAGACTGGAATAAAATATTTACAAATATGATAAAGGATTCATATTCAGTGTATATACAAAGGATCTTAAAATCCATGAGAATAGGAACAACATGGTGACAGGGTAACAGATCTGAACAAGTGTTTGGTCAAAGAAGATACAGTGTATGACAATATAGTGTTATGTTCAACATCACTAGTCATCAGGGCAGTATAAATTAAAAGCACCATAACATGCCAGGAAATTCCTACTGGGGGAGCTAAAATTAAACGGACTCAGCCCACTGTGAGTGAGTGAAGGTACACAACAGCTGAGGAAAGTGGGCCTGGACACTCGCGGAACCAGTTGGGAAAAACCAGATGACATGAGTGGCAGGGACTGGGATGCTCGTTGGGGGAGAGGTGCTCTGAGGCTTTGGAAAGTAAGCCATCGCTTCTGACCTTGACTTTTCTATCTGACTTGAAGTTCTAAAGATTATTACATAAGCCCTCTGGGATGTGTGTTGGATGTGGTTAAGATGTGGTTGACAAAGAACGGACTCCTGACCTGCCCAGTTTTCTTGCTCATTAGCTCATTTTCTTGCTCATTCAGTAAAATACCAGCTCAGTCCAATGATTTCAGTCCAGATTTCCCCTGCTTTACCTGAAGCCATCTGTGTAATGCTGCACCCGTATATCCATTGAAGGTACTAATTTATGATTACTTTTGTCCCCTGTGTATACAGGTCGTTATAAGCTATTTTTCTCTGGAGCACTTTTTTCCAGACAACTTGAACCTATGTTCCTGGGCACTTATATTTTGATTCTAGAAGGGGGACAAAGAGTTGCTATTTACATAAAGAAAATGTTCAAATAGTTGAGGATATTTCATAAACAAAAATAGAAACTAGAAGACAATGAAATAAGACCACCAAGAGTAAAGGATTTTGATGTAAGAACTCAGTTTCTAGGGGACACACGTCGGTCATCGGTAAGGATAATTGGGAGGCAGATTTCTAACCATGGATCTCCAGGATTCCTCTCTTCTGACTATTTAATCAAATAATAATCTAGACCTTGGTGTAGTTTTGTGTGGTTGAGAGTGAAGAATGAAGTCAGAGATCCGTATCCTTGAGGGCTTGAAAGGACCGTGTGTCAGAAATACAGGCAGCTTTGGGAGCCCAGGTATTGAACAAGAGAACAATGATCTCAGTTCTAAAGTACAAGGAATGGGATTTGCCCACCAAGGTGTGTAAGCCCGATCATTCTTGTTAGAAATTTCGGATAAGAGTCTATCGGGGCCAACACTTTGACTTCAGGCTCGTAGGAATTTAGGCTGAAATTCCACTCTAGCCTGTCTGGGTATCTGACCTATGTAACGCTGAGATTGCGCGTGAGTGTTTTTTTAAATTTGCCAGGTTTGCAATCTTGTGTTTTGCAGCAATGAGAATTATTTCAGCATGTTTGTTTTCAGAGAGCTTCCTATGTACCCATGTGCCCTGTCTTAAGGAGACCCTAAAGGAGATCTGCACATAAAGCGCTCAGTAAGTCAAAACAAATCTCAAGACAGAGCAGGAAACCAGCAGCTGTGCAGAAAGCCTTTCATTACTGGTGATTAAGTGTGCATGAAAATTATGAGGCTCCGTATAAAAATAAATACATCAGCATGGCATTTAAAATTCTGGATTATCTTTCCCAAAAGCAGTATTTGAAAGAAGCAGTGGTGAGGTAGAGGTAGAAGGTGTTTCCTGACGTGCCTTTTATGATTAGTGAAGACACGGACCAGAGAGCAGGCAGAGTAATCAAGTCCGAGTTTTGGAGGAGTGAAGGTGAAATGAAGAAAAGTTGGCTCACCTGACCTGTGTCAGGGCAGGAGAAAACCCCACAAACAATAGGCTTATCAAGCGATAAAAAGTAACTAGAATGGGGGAAATAAAGTCAAGTATCGTAGCTGTTCCAAAAGGGGAAATAGTCAATTACCTGCTGACTTCTCTTACCGGAGAGGGGGGCTCTCACATTGGGTTAAAACTTGAGAACATTTCTAAGAAGTACATATGAGACAAAGTTATAAAAGAGCAAGAAGTAAAATGATCAGCCAAGTGTATAAGACAGGCTAAAAGAAAACTGGAACATACATGATACAAGGATCTCCTAAAAGAAAAGAATTTCACAAGACAAAGGGGATATTACTTAGGGGTAGAATTTACAATCACCTAGGACAAAACAAATATAAACTTTAATCCTTAAAAATCACTGAGTATACCTTGAGGATATCCTCATAAGTGAAATAAATAGGGCACAGATAGGTACATATCGCATCTTTTCTTTGGTATGAGAAAATAAAGATGTAAATGAGTCCTAGCATTGTATGTTATATATTGTGAAATAGAAAATGCTCAATGTAAAATAGGGTGAAGGGGGAAAATGTTGAGATTGTAACAAAAAAGTAAGGAAACAAATTTTATGTATATGGGGGGGTGGTAGGGTAGGTAGGGCTATGGGAAAAAATGAGAATTAAGTTGTGTCTTATACTGGTACAAATCCCCATTATGGAGTGCAATCATGATGTGTATATTTAATGTACCAATAAAGATTAAAAAAATGAAAAAAAATCACTGAGTATATAAAATAAAACTTTTTTGAAATATAAACAGATCAAAATGAAAATAAAATGATAATGTTCTTAGACAGTGTCCTCCCTTAGGGAGCCAGGCATAGTGGTACAGGTTTGTAACCTTAGCACTTGGGAGGCTGAGACAGGGAAATCTCCACAAGTTTGAGGCCAGCCTGGGCTACATAGTGAGTTCAGAGGCAGCCTAAACTACATAGAAAGATACTGTCTTAAAAAACAAAAACAAACACTCTAAATATATATAGATCCCTTAGAATTTAACAAATTGAACAAGCAGAGGAATGACTCTGGGTTTAGGAGATTTATATAATGCAGTCAACCTACTTCTGTTTTTGTAGCTAAATGAAAAACTTAGAACACAATAGAGTTGTAAAACTTTGTTGATTCCAAATAGAACATACTTTGTTTTCTTATGCTTGTAGAATTTCTTTTTTAAAAGTCAGTGGATTTGTACAAGTAAAACAATGTGTTTTAAAATGTAGGCATTTTACAGACCATGTTCTATAATCACAGTCAAGTCAGTCAGCACTGTAACTATGCACAGAGTGAGCACACAGTATTAAGCTTTGACAGAAAGGGGGAAATCAACACAAAATTGAATTATCAAAATTTCAAAAATAAGAATAAATTTTTCAGCCATGACTAAGTGAATATAATTAAGCTACCTATACAGAAAGGACATTTGAAATGCTGAAAAATTTTATTAATTGGAAAAAAGATTGAACATAAACAGATGAATGATTAAACAAACATCTTTCCATTTTTGACATAGCTTCATCTTAATACATATTTTTATATTGTGATTTGAGTTTACTAATATTTTGCTTCAAATATTTGTAGATGTAGTATCAAAAGGGTCAATACTTTGTATAGCACTTGTATGTACTAATATTAGAGTCCTGGGGGCATATTCTTTCTGCTTTTTCCTAAAAAGTGATTGTTTCAGCTTGTAATTACTGTTACATGTAGTGTTATTTCTATGAGGGCAGTGACTGAAAAGTTATCGGGATTGGAAGCTATTTTGTCAGAAAGAATATTACCTAATAATTTAATCTCTTAGATGATGACTAATGGTCTTTAAAATTTATTCTTGAATCACTTCGATAATTTATGTTTTTCTAGGAATGTGTACTTCACTGAAGTTTTCAAACATTGATTTAATGTTTATAATATACTCTTATCTTTTAAATGTATGTTCTGTTTATATTTCTATGTCCTTTTGCATTTCTGATGTTGTTCATTTATGCCTCCTTCTTTTATTTCCTTAATTAATCTTGAAAGAGATATTTTTAAACTAAGCATTTCAAAGCATCAACTTGGATTTTGGTGAACTTTGTTTTGATCATTTATTTATACATAATCAGTTTTATTTTTTGTACTTCATTTAAGTTTTCCTGATTTTCATTCTCTCACTAATATAAACTACAACTAGGATAAATTTCCCTTTGAATATCACTTTACTTGCAATGCAGTTATGGCTCCTAAGCACTTTTTGTCATTTTGATATATTTGCTTTATCTCTTTCTTAATCTCATTTCTCTTTATTTCTATTGACATAAATATGTACATACACACATCTGCACATGTTCTAGCAGTTCCTTATGATTCAATAATATTATGTACAAATATATCATCTGCCATAGAAAACATTAATTTTGCATTAGTACTGGAAAACTTGCTAAAAGTACATCCAAAACTGTCTTTAATTTGAATTTTAGGGTATATATCTTTCACATATCCTCATTTCGTTTTATAACAGTGGAAGTTTTTCATCTGCTTGCACTGGTTTTAGGTTTACCGTTGAGTTTGATATTGTTTTAGTACTCTGAATTTTAAAAGTTTCTGATTTCATACAAGGATATTCACACTTTTTTTCATTGCATTTCCTCTAGTAATAGTACACAGTGAATTGTCAGAGCCGAAAAGCCAGCACACATGATTAGGCAGTTTTTAAAACAACATTTGGTTCTTTTCACAAGGTTAACAGCAGGTCTAGAATCATGTGTCAACATTACCAATTTGGGGACTTATTTTGCTCTGCAGGGTGTTACTTTTTTAGAACTCAAAAAGTTCTAAAGGTTCTAAAAGTTCTAAAGTCACTCAAAAGGTTTGTATAGAGTTTCTGTTGTACATATAAATATATTAGATTGACTTGTAAGAACGGATCATTGCTGGCTTCCAACAGGGGCACAAATGCAGGTTTTCAGTGTGGTAAGAGTGACAAGCAGGCTTGGCTTGTCCGTGGTGCCTTCTCTGCTCTGCACTCCCAGCAGTCTCAGTTCTTTCTGAGTTTGATTTCTTACTGACCGGTGGACAAAGAAGGTCTGTGTAGCTGTTAAACTTTAAGCTTCAAAGAGCTATGGGTGTTCCCCTATTATCTCAGTTTCTCAACTAAGTTTCCTGGGATCTGAGATTTAGAAAGGCATTTACATTTCTCAGGAAATGCTAATGAGAAAACTCTATGAAGCATTACCTTTCTTTTTACTGTTTGTACTTTCACCCCTCCTGTGTCTCTAACTTTCTTCCTAGAATTACGTTTATGTTTGCTCCGGAATACCTTTTCAGGTTTCTTTAGTCACCCTCATCCTTGAAAAATAATTTTTATAAGCATTCAGACTTTAAGTCCAGTTTGATAACTCTGTTTGTTCAGTATCTTGGGGATATTATTATTACCTTGTCTTTGGACGTCCACTGTAATTGTTTAGAAACCAACTCTATTTCCCTGGGCACTAACACATTCCTCCTGGTACAGTGACCTGCCCTGGTTTAGACAGTCAGGGCTGCGACACACTTGTAGCTGTTGATAAGAATGTCTGATGCTTCTGGGAACATGAGAAAAACCTCATGTGTTTCTGACTTTGATCCCTTGGTAAGAAACTAATGGCAATGGCCAAAATTTTAAACTCCAAATTATATGTAGAATGAAAACAGTGGACTAGGGATTTAGCTCAGTGGTTCCAGCTCCGGCCTGGCAAGTGCAAGGTCTCGGTTTCAATCCTTGGTGACCACATACAACAGTGCCAGGAGTGGGGACTCATGCCCACCAGCATTCATTACCGCATACCACAGTGCCAGGCATGGTGGCTCATGCTTGTAATCCCAGCACATGGGAGGTAGAGGCAGGAGGATTGCTGTGAGTTCGAGGCTGTGTTCAGGACCACCCTGAACTACAAAGTAAAAGCCTATATAAAAAAAAAAAAAATCCCCAAAAACACACACAAAAAAAAAGAAGAAAAAGAAAAAGAAAACAATGTAGTTACTTATGCAAATATGGTTTGACTCAGATACTTATAAAAAATTCTGTTATTAGATCATAGTTTTTATGTAACTTTAGATATTCATTTATATGTTAGAGAAAATTTTTCATCTTAGTTATAAATCCCATTGTTCTTTATTTCTTTAGTTATAGCTTTGAAAAAGAGGAAAACCAGAATAAATAAGTTTTGTTAAATTGAGAAAAAAACACATATTCTTACATTTTCATATAAATGATTATATTTTATAAAAAGTAGATTCAAAATCACATTGGTTAATTATAATGTCATAGCATAAAGACCTAGAAACGGTTCCAACATATAGAATCACTTATCAAAATACATGGTGATCAAGCTTGTATTATCACTTATTAACTGATAAGTTAATAAAACTTATCCTTGTCGACTCAAATTCCTAAGTATAAATTAAGTACGTACAACTTCACTATTTTAATCAGTTTGCAGTCTACATTTTAGATAAAATAGTCATTAAATTATAAATTGACAGCATTTTATGTTTTAGTACAGCATGTATTAATCTTACTATACCCATAAGGCTTTCCAGGATCAGTGACTATGTTCTGGAAGGCATGATTTTTCTGAGATAGCATTTGACTGCTGCACATGTCTGTGCTGCACATTGTGAACCGCTGGGGGCACAGCTGTTTCCTGTGGTAACAGTTGTCTCACTTTTCCGTACTTGACATAATTCCCTACACCTACAGTTTAAAGGTGGAGAGTTTACTCTGGCGCACAGTTTCAGCCCGAGGTAGGCAGCACCAGGGATGATCCCGCGTGTGAAGGGCCCGTGTGAGGACAGTGGTCACCAGAGGCCGGAGGAGAAGGGGTGAGCTGGGCACAAGGGTAGGTACTTTCACGCCCTGTCCCCAGTGACCCACGTCCTCTAATCAGACCCCAGCACCTAACAGCTGGTTCAGATCAGGGATCTCCAGTGTGTTAATGTGCCGTTGGGACTGGCTTCTGCACGACCCACTCACCTTCCCGAGCTGTCTCCCCTGAACATGTGAGCCTCTGGGGACAGTGTAGATGGAAACCATGACAGCTGTGCAAACTTTTATTTCATTTCACCTTTTGTAAACTCTGAGAAGTTTGCAATATTCACCAAATATCTAAAATGAAACTCATTGGGGTCATGAATATGTCTTATCTTTTTAAGACATGGGTTTTGATCTGTAAAGGTAGCAGTAATCTTTAATTATCATTTGTAATACTACAGCAACAGAAAAAAGTGATTCCCTTGTGAAATTGCATGAAACAGCGCTAATCTGGTATGCTTAGTCATGCACTAATTTGCACTGAAAATAAACAGGGAGATCCTGCCTTGAGAACTTTGTAACTATAGTTAGTAAATAACATAGTCTTCCTCTGAAGTTTGTAGTCTGTGACAAAAGAAAAAATAATGAGGTAGTAATAGCTATGCACCTAACACAGTTGTATCTCTTACAATCTGACATTAGTGCTTATAAGTCATCTCACACTCTGCAAAATCACTCACTGATTAGCCAGGATAAATAATGTTGTGATGAGTTAATAGGGACAACCATGCACAGCACAATTCTTAGTGAATTAACACAACGAACTGCAGTTTTCATTTATGCTCCGACCCACAGATTTCAAGGCACTTGCATCTATGTGTCTCACAGAGGCAACTCCATCTTAGGATGTTAGTTCAATGTGGGTTGGTTTATTGGAGGTCTATCACGGTAGAGGAAAAAGAAGATGGAATTCTTATTTGTCATTAATTAAAAAGTACATATATATAGTACTAACAACTTGTTAATATATATTATATATAGTAATCACATTCATCAAGTTGTATCTGTACATGATCTATCTTGATTCCTTTTCATCATTCCTCTTGCCTCTCTTCAACCCCTTTCCCTCCATATTTCCACCTTTGTTGCCCACTTTTCCTTCTTTTGTTTAATTTCCCCTTCCTTCTTACTCCCTCTACCTCCTAGTCTCTGTTTCATTTGAACATTTTCTATTTCATAATATCTATTGTACATTTTAATCCTTATTTGCATTTTCAGTTTCTCAGACCAGAGATACAATAAAATATTTACATGTATATGCCTGATTTATTTCACTTTAAGAGTATGGTCTCAAGGTGCATCCATTTACCTAGAAATGTTTCAGTTTATCTTTCTTTATATCTCAGTAGAACGCCATTATATAATAAAAACCACATCTTATTTAGACATTCATCAGTTGATAGGCATTTGGGTTGTTTCCAAGATGTACTTATTACAAACTGTGCTGCTACAACAATGGATGTGCACATTTCTCTGTGGTATGATGCTTTTAATTATTTCAGGAGGTTACCAAGAAAGAGATAGCATTGTCAAATGGAATCTCTAGTTTTATATTTTTTGAGTAATCTCTGCACTGATTTCCACAGTGGTGGCACCAGTCAACCTTCCCGCCAACATTGGAAAAGAATTCCTTTCCCCCACATCCCCACCAGCATTTGTTGTTGGTTGATTTCTTGCTAACAGCCTTTCTTTCTGGACTTAGATGGAATCTCATCATTGTTTTAACTTATATCTCTGAAATGACCAGTGATATGGACTATTTTTTTATATATTGATTTGCTGTTTGTACTTCTTCTAAGAAATGTATATTCAGTCAAAAAAAGATAGTATGTCTAGTAAGTGGTGCTGGAAAAACTGACTTTCTACATGCCAAAGATTAAAAGTAGATCCATGCCTTTTACCATCTACTAAATTAAGATCAAAATGGTAAAGAGTTAAATATCAAGATGGAAATAATAAGTTTGACAAAAGAGAAAATATGTAGAACTCCTCAAGACACTAGTATAGACAAAGACTTTTTGATCAAAACCCTGATCACATGGGAAATAAAACAAAGAATCAACAACTAGGGTCTCATCTAATTAAAAAGGTGTTTGCACAGCAAAAGAAACCATGAACAGAGTAGAGACAACCTACAGAATGGGAAAAAATGTCAGCTATTCCTTAGACAAAAACTAGTATCTATAATATATAAAAACTCAAAAATCATACCCCCTAATAAGAACTCATCCAAAAAAGAATTCTCACAGTGGAATTCATTGTGTCTGCCTTAAAATGATATATGTCATTTCTGCTCATATTTCTTAAGTTTAATCTAATGGACAAGTGTAATCCTCTAGCCATGCAGAAATAAGAGGGCAAACTGCTTTTGAACACTGCTAATATCTACCACAGACCAGTAATCTGATCATCAGAATTCATTTTGTTCTTCTTCCCATCGATTTTATACATTTAACTTTCCACAAAAGGATTTCCTCATATTCTTATTTAATCTCAGCAATTAAGATCAAGGCCGACAAATTTTTGAGAAGTACAGTGCCAAGAGCTAGTCTGCATAATTCTGGGGAAAAATCATTTCACAAAGTATGATTAGGACTAATGCCTCAATAGTCCCTGGTGCTTTGATGCTTGGGGACAAATTCTCTATCAAATTAATTCATTCCACTTGCTGTTATTTTGCTCATGTCACTGTCCTAATCAATGTAAGCCTCACCAGCATAAGATCCTCACTCTCACAGGACTACCACTGTCCTCTGAGTCCTCTAATATTCCTGTGGCTATGAGATCCTTGTGAATTTAGGATTCTTGTCACTGACCGCCTGGGAATATGCCCAGGAGAAGATTCCTTGTCTGCTCTTCTCTGTGACCCTGCCCTCTCTTCTCTGCAAGTTCTTTTTTGTTACAGTGTTTGGTCAAAGCTGAAATGGTTTAGAGTCATACACTGCTGCTACAGACTGTCTATTTTCCCCACTTTTGCATGGAGGTGTTTGGGATGACCAAGATGGACTGACTACAGGTCTTAAGTAGTCAAGGGCTCCCACCAGTTCCTTTCTCAGTACAGTTCTCTCCTTCTCCTATCTCTTTGATTTCAGCAAGTGTATCTTCCTGTAGCTATCCTTCACTGTTTTTAAAGCAAAATTCCCAAAGCTCCTACACAATGAAACTGATCCACCATATTCTTCTCTCTGTCTCTTAATTTTAAGAAGAACATTTTGAGCATATCTGCTTCTGTAGGAGAGCTACACATATCCTCTTACTTCTAAGTCATTTCTCCTAGTTGAAAGGATTCTTTAACAGGACTTTCGCTTCTGTCTGGGGCCCCCAAAATGCAGTCAATAGAACTTCACAATTGTAAGTAAGCAGGGAGCCAGCTGCTTCAAGCTTGTCACTGTGTAATGGTGACAGCGGAGAACACCCAAATTAAGCAATCTTGCCATGAGGATACTACCCAAGTGGCCACCTTTGACCAGTACGTGTTTAACTGTAATGGATTTCTTTTTAAATGAAAGAAGTAAAATAATGTGTGAGTTTTCCCTCCTGTACAAATGAAGAATGTTCTTATTTTTGGTTGTTCTGATCAGCATTTACATACGACATGTTTATGCCATCAGTCAGAAATGGTGGTAACATAGCAGGGACTCAGCAGAGAGTGACTGGCCTTCTCTGGAGTGGAAAGGCGGCACCACAGTTCCGTGCAGCTCTGTGTCCAGGGTCCTTGGAGTGTGACATTATGTGCTTGTCCCCATTGGCTGTTGTAGACATCCTAGATTTAGTCCAGATGGCAGAGCTATGGAAAGGGAAGAAAGGGGCAAAGTGTATGTGACTGTAAAACAGATGCACTGGGCAGGAAACTGAGTGGGGGACTTCTGTTTGGCCTTTTGCAGCCATGGGGAACTAGTTACACTCCCATGTTTGTTTCTGTACATGGTTCTAGCAGAAGACGGCAGGGCAGGTAGTAGGAAGAAAAGTTCAGCATTTTCATGGTAGTTTTACGAACCAAAGTGGTTACATCATGGTCCTAGGGATTCAGCCAAACACTGATCTGGAAGGTGGGGAGGTATTTCGTAGATGCCGGTCACATCTACAGTCTGTTGACTTGAAGTAATGGAGATTATTCTGGAAAATTTGTGTAATTCTGATTGACCCAGCTGAAAGTCTTAAAAGTAGGAATGAATGGTCTAAAAGAAAGTGCACTTGAGGATAGCAGTCATGCTCATGCAGACAGTCCAGGTACCTCTCTATGGGTCGCACTTGCCTAGCCGGCCTGCACATGCCAATTAACATGTGCACACCACCAAGCCAGCCTTGAGTTACACAGACCCAGTGTGAGAGAGAACAAGGACATCTGGAACTTGTGAGGACAAAGTAGGCTGTATCAGTCCCTCAACTTCATGATGCTGATGATCCAGAAGAGAGAGTTCCCTTTGTCACGGTGCTAAAATATCTTGGCTAGGACTGTAAAGGCAGGAGGAGGAGTTTCCAGGAGCTGCAGCCATGGTGAACCAGCAGATGTGTGGAGGGTCTGTGACTTGCAGCCCTTGACTCTCCCCTAACCTTCCTAGTATAAATGAGGCTCCGATTTATTCCTGCTGTCCTAAGCTGTGTATTTTTTGTTGTAGCCCAGGCTGGTTCAGAGTCATATGGGGGAGGCAATTTTAGGAAACACTATTCCAGCTTAGCTAGTATCTAGGAAAGCTGTCCATCCCTGTGACACAATAGACAAGAAGAGCAATTTAAAAGATAAAAGGTTTATTTCAATCATGGGTTTAGGAGTTTCAGTCCGTGGTCAGCAGGTTCCACTGCTGTAGACTGAAAGCAGGCTGAACATCATGGTGGCTGGGAAAATGAGAGGAGGCTTGCTCCGTGGGGTGGGGGTGGGGTCCAGCCAATTAAATGGTGCCACCTGTGTCCAGGGCAGGTCCTCCATCAGCTCCCTCACTAGCCCACATGCCAGGGCTTTCTGGAAACATCCTCGCTTCCCCAGAAGTGTGCTCTGACCATTTCCTTTGTCCAGTCAAGCTGACAGTCATGACTGATCAGCATGGCTGGGCTGATGGGATGGAGCTTCCATAGCCAGGGTTTCAAAACTCAGTCACATAATCACACCTGGCTTCAAAACTACAAGTCAGAGGTTGTCTTGTAAGGTGGGGGAGAATTGAAATTGGAATAGATAATCGCCCCTCTCTGGCAGCGCTGCCGTAGGTTCTAGTGCTTGTCTCTAGCGCTGTTTGTTGGAGGAAACCACATAGTACACACAGAAGTACTTCGCCTGCATGGCCCCTTGGGAAACTTGCTGGGGTGTGTTTAGGATTAAGGAACTTTACACACATTCTCATGTTACCCTCAGGATGATCCTGAAGCACCGTGGGTGGCAGGTTCTTACTGTGGGACTCACAGCAGGACTTTTTGAATGCCATTTCAGGAGTTGCTTTCTTTTCCTGGAAGAAGAGAATGCAGAGTACTGACCAGAGGCCACCTGTCTATAGAGGATGAGGGGGGCATCTGCCTCAGGCCGGTCAAAGCAAAATTGACTTTTACAGTGTGAACTTACAGACTTTATTTAAAGGCCTCTTTGTCCAAATCCTTGCAATCATCTCCAGCTAAATTGTGTAGCAGTAATAGTTAATATTGGTTCAGTTTTTCCACAGGTAAAAGCATGACCTGTGGATGTTCACATCCACGTTTAAATTCAGAGCTCTGTGTCTGTACTCCGTGTTACTCCCACGGCCAGGTAGCAGAGGCAGCGTGGACAGTGCAGCATATTGGCGAGCATAGAAACAGGACGACCTCAGAGACCTTCTCTGGCTTCTTGGGGCACCAGAGGGGCCTAACTCATCCTAGGAACCTTCTGTGTCCAAAGTAAACACCAGGGGAAAGTGCTGCAACCGGAACTGAGCCAGCAGGGTTCTGTTTTGCCCGCGGGTCTAATTAGAAGGTGCATTCTATGATCAATCTCATTAAACAGTTAAAAAGAATGAGCTCTCACTACATTAACCCCTCCCCTCAAAGCAAATCTCCAGAGATTGCCAGGTGGCGGTCTGGGAAGAGGACGGGGGAGGGGTGCTCAGAGCCCCTGCAGCGGGCTCCAGGAGGCCCGGGTGGCCTGTGGCCTCCTTCCCACACCTACTGGGCAGCAGCATCTCACTGGGTTCCTGGATGTCCTTAGCTTCCAACACCCTTAGTTCTTTTGGAGAAACGAATGACTGCAGGGAGGGACTTTGGAGCAAGATGTCAGACTGGTGCGGTTCGCTCCGTGGTGTGCTGTGCATAGGACTCAAGGTGGCCGATATCCGTGCCAGCAATCAAGAACCACGGGGAGGGGGGCGGTGGGGCTCCTGTGGCGCCCTGACCAGCCTCAGGCTTTGCGGCTCCTCTGCAGTCTGAAGAAGAGGCTGCTGGCTGCGAAGACAGCTCTGGGCCCTCTGGTGAGAAACAGTCAGCTAGCACAAGCCGGGATTTTTCACTGCTCTTAAATTTGCTTCATACCTATTTTTGGCTTCGGGGTTGACAGGCAAACTTGAAGACAGGTTGAGTGTTGCAGGAAATAAGAAATGAACCCATAGCCTGTAAACCCTGGAGGATACTCCCCTCCCCGGTCCCCGTCCCGCCCCCCCAGGGCGCTGCACCTAACAGCACGCCTCCCGATCTTGACCTCTTGCCTCTGAACGCCCCTTGGCTCCGTGTGTATGTGTCAGTGGAATATGTGAAAAGAGGACTGAACAGTGGCCATCAAAATCCTGAAGGCGGGAGACGCTTCTGCCTTTCGCAGGATTTAAGAAAACGCCGGCTGGGGAGTGCCGGAGCCCAAGCGAGCGCTGGGCTGGCGCGTCCCCGCCGCAGCTGGAAGCCGCTATAAATAGCGCGGGCGGAGATCCTGGGTCCTCCCTCCCCGCGCGGGCGCCGGGGAAGCCGGGGAAGCCGCGCGCCCTCGCCCGCGCCCTCGCCCTGCGCGGATCGGCGCTGCGCCGCATTCCTCGAAGCTCGGTGAGATGGCGATATTCAGCCCGCACACGCGCGCACACATTGGCACCTCACCTTACGTGGTGGTTTGTTGGTGTCTGTTTGGTGAGGCTGAGTCCGAGCCTTTAAATTAAAACCATCCCCAAATTTGGTGCTGGGCGCGCGGCGGACCCAGCCAGGGCTCCGCGGCCTGGGCTGTGCGCTGTCGAGGCAGCTGCGCGGGGAGGAAGCCGCGGAGCGCGCGGCGTGTGCGTGCGTGTGCGCGCGTGTTCCGTGCGCGTGTTTCCCTTGGACGCAGCTCAGCTCTCCCCGCGGCCTCCCGCTCGGGCTCCCCGGGCATCCCTGGCCTCCCCGGCGCCCCGCGCGAGCTGCCGGCCACCGGGAGGAGGGTGTCCCCGGCCCCGCAGGGAGCCCGACTCGGTTTGGCTCCAGCGGCCCGGAGCGGCGGGCGGGACCCGACCCGACCCGACCGAGAGGACAGCGCCGCCGCCCGCCCGCCCCGCCCCGGGGGCCCCGGCCGGAGAAGGGCTGCGCTGTCGGGGCTGCCCGCGGCCAGAGCTCGGTCCTGGCCCGGACTCCGGATGCTTCTCCATGGAAACCGCTCCTCCAGCGAATCTGCCGGAATCCTCGCTGGAGTCGCGCCTGGGCTTTGCCTCCTGGCGCAGCCGACCGCGGCCGCGGTTCTCACTTCGGGGCGAGGAATCCGCGCGCGGACCGAGCGGAGCCCCGGGCGCTGCGCCAGGTGAGTGGCCGCCGGGCGAGATGGGGCGCGGGCCGCAGGGAACCGACGGCCTCCCGGGCCGGACCGGGTAGCGCCGGCTCTACTCCCCGACCCCACCGGGCCTGCGGTGCCCGCAGAGCCTCTGCCGGCTCCTGCTAGGTTCAGTCCTTAAAATCCCCGGGGCGCAGGCCGAGTGGCCGAGTGCTCCCCGCCAGCTCGGGTTTTCCGCATTCCCGCCTTGTGCCTGGAGGTCAGGGCCCCGCGTGACCGCCTGGCCGTTTCCTTCCTCTTCTCTTCTTTCTCCTTCACTTGGTATCTCTACTCCTCTTTCCTCAGCGGATCTTTTATGTCTCCATTTCTAAGTTCTCCTTCCTCTTGTTGAAAATACAACTCAGGAGAGGGGAAGCCTTGTGGCTGGTGGGTCACGCAGTGCTGGGGTGATTGTGGGAGCAGGGGGTCTGCGCTGGGAATACCGACTGTGCTGCTCTCAGATTCGGGCACCAGACCTTTCTGAAAATGAATCACCCCAACAACTTTCCCCCAGAATGCTTTTTCTTGGCCACAGGGAGAAGTGGCTGCTGGAGCTGGAGGGGGCCAACCTGAAGGGAGGGAGGAGGGGGCTCTCCAGGTGGGGCTGGTTGGGGCGCGCAGCGGTGATGGTAAAAATCCCAGTTAGTAATAACCGCCGTTCGTGGAGCGCTTGCTGTGAATTGCTGTAAGACCGCAGCGGATGTTCACTCTGATTCTGAGCCTGTTGTGTCCTAGGCGGTGAGAGTTTCTCTTGCCTGTTTTACCAACTGGACAGATCAGAAATGGGTGATTTAAATAATGTGTTCTTGTTGGTAGTCAACTTCGAGCGGTTATGGAAATGCACAGGTAGGTAGCGTGGAAACATCTCTTTATATGCATCAGCTTGCCTGGAAGTTAAAACGTTCCACAGTGTCAAGTTGTTGAGCCAAGCAAGGATCTTCAGATACTCTTGTCCGGGCTGTGATTAGGTGACCTGACGGGGTCGAGCCTCGTGTCTAATCTGACCAGGTGCACCTGAAATCTGACTGGTTAACTCACTCATGGGTTTTACTTTTAGAAACTCTCACTTTGAGCAGGAGACAAATACGGCTAACATTTTCATTCCTAATAATGAAAACCTTGAACGGCAATGCCTGTCCGTAGGGCGAGGATGCAGTGATGCAGTTTTCCTACAGGGAGGAAAACTATACAGCAGTCAAAATGAACAAGCTAATTTAATAGAAGTCATCTTTAGCATAATGTTAAGGAAAAGTTGAGTCTAAATGAGTATATAATTTAGCATGATAGTTATTATAGTAAAATAGTTAAAATGTTGAACACTTTAAGAATGTAGATGTAGACATTGATATGTTGATAATGCTGATACAGATATAGATAGGTGGGGGTACAATATTATGGGTAAGAAAAGAGAATGATGACTGACATGTGCTTTTGGTATACTTAATGGGGAAGGGAAAGAATATATAGATAGAAGTGAGACGCTGGCAAGGCCTGAGTTGAGTTAGATGTAGGGCCAGGTGTGCTTAATATATTCAAAATAACCAGAAAATTACAAGGTATGACAGGCTGTGCCAAACATATGATGTGAATATATGATGAATCAAAGGCTAAGTTCTGTGTAGTGTGTCCTGAGGTGGAAGAAAGGGAAGAAAAGATGAACAGGTAGACCCTTCTGTGGCAGGGCCGAGGGCTGGTGTTTTTAAGGAAGAGCAAGGCAGACTAAGTGTGGACCACAGTCACCTGGAGCAGATCGTGTCAGGTCTCATGGAACAGCGTGAAGAACTGGAAGGTTTCAGCCAGCGCAGGGTGATCCTGGGCTGAAGGTTTGAGAAGAGGTGATGTAGAGCATGGGAAAGCAGGGCCGCTGGCAGGTGTCTGCAGCTCTGGAGGTGAGCAGAGGCTAACAGGCTGCATCTGTGTGTGCAGCGTCCTCACCACACAGAGCCCGGCCTGAGATGCAGCCCTGAAATCCAGCCATGCTCGCCCTGCAGAGGCCCGAGGAAGGGGCGTTCTCCGTTCTTGGGCCGGCAGTGGACGGTTAGAGGAACAGGGTATTGAACGTGGATTCGAAGAGAGGTGAATGAATTCAGGACTCATGGATGGATTGGGTGTAAGGCTAAGAGGAACAGAAGAAACCAAGGTAACTCGGGATACATTTGTTTGACTGCAGGGTTCCTGATACAGTGTCTGGGGAAGAGGAAAGCGGGATGGTGGTGGTGGTGGTGGAACGTTTCACATTCAGGGAAGAAAATCATCATGGGACACACTCATTTTAAAGTGCAAGTAACATGACACATAGGGAGTTGGATATGAATGTGAGTCTTGAGAAAGATTTGAGGGAGAGTCTTGATGGTGGGAAAGGGGAGAGGGGTAGTTTGACTTTCTGTACCTGGTTGTCCTTGTCAGGTTATAAAACCCGTTTGGCAGAGACTTTTATTTGTCATTTTTATCCTTGACAAAGTAGAAAGGAGAATAGCTCTTCAGTAAATATTTGCCAGAGAGATGACAGGATGTATGAATGAAAAGAAGAGGAGATGCCCTAGGCTTCTGACCCTGCTGTTGTCTGAAGGCTGGAGGCGTGTGAGGTCCGATTCCCTGAGACTAAGGCAGGTCTCATGGTGGAGGTGACCCCCGCAGAGGTTGCCAGCTTGGGCTTGGGGGGGTGTCACAGACCACAGAGCCATCTGGAGTATCAGGACTAGATCATGAAGAAATGAGGGATCCAGGGATTACCATCCTGAAGGTTAAGCAAGGGGAGAAGGGTGCATTGGGCTGGAAAAAGAGTCAAATCAGTGAAAGAAGATAGTGTTGAGGCACAAGTAGTGGGAGAGAAGCAGCGGTTGTGATGGAGCTGGAGGCCTGGAGGCCTGTGCACAGCAGGCGTTGCTGTAGATTCCACCGTCCTGCAGAGGCTGACTGCTCCTTTCCCACACTCAGAAGAGGACTTCGACGGAGAACGAAGCCTCTGAGGCCTTCTCACAGGGGTGCTCCTCTCAGCACTCTGTACACCTGGGGTGGAGCACCCGGCTTGCATGCGGAGTGCTGGCTACTGCACTGTGCTTATGTCAGGCTCGAAGGGCTGGCATTGTTCTGTCTTCCCACCACACCGTGTCCAGTCACCTTTGTGATGTTTTGCTGCCAGCCAAACTTTCTCATTGCCTTTCGCATCCGTTGGTTTCTTTTCCTTTCCTAAGATGGGTGCTCTTGGTCTCTCGATGACTGACGTATTTCTGATGTCTGGTGCAGGGCCTGACGGAAGGTGTCTGGGCAGTAGAGGTACAGGAAGTAAAGGAGGCACAGAGGAGAGAAGAAAGAGTTCTCCTCCTCAGTGACAGCAGAACTGGGCGTGGCCTTGCCTGGCATGTTGTGGAATCCAGGTCTGTAGCTCTCCCCTGCTTCCCACTCACTGATCTCTCTGTACTCAGTTTCTTTGTGGGGTGTGGATGAACACAGAACCTCCCGTAGAGAACTCGCCTGAGGCTTAAACGTGCTAAGTATGAGATGTTCGCAGTGTAGTACTTGGCAGGTACGAAGGACACAGAGAGCTTCAGACGTTAGGGTTTTCTGATGCATTTAATTGTCAGGCCCCCCTTTTGGACCAATCTCAAGGAGTGCTTCCAATTCTTGGTGCTCATCCTCCGTGTCTGGAGGAGCCTTACTCTGACAGTGGGGCAGTAGTCAACGTTTTGGCAGATGGAACCTTATTCCTGGGCACAGAGGCATTTGCTGTTGCGTTTCCCACATTATGCCGCGTAGTATTCCACTGCACAGAACCCACAGCCAGCTGGGAGTCTGCAGAACAGTGTGGATTCGGGTTGTATTTATTCAGCACTCCTCAAAGGCGACTGAATGTCTTACTATGTAAATGGAGATGCGGGGATGACTAAGACACAGGCTCTGCTTTCAAGGAAATCCCAGTCCAGTGAAGGGCAGAAGAACTCCAAGTCATGGGGTTATTTCTGGTCAGGCCTCCAGATGCCCCCTTGCACACCTCCGCTAAGAATGTGGTGGAATCGAAATATGCACTGATTTCTTGTACTTGCACATACACTTCCAAGTTGTGTTCATTCCGAAGTATTTCACTTGATGTTTCACAGTGTCAAAAGGTAGGTAGAGAGTGGCTTTCCCATTTTAAGACATCTAACTCCCTAGAGTCAGGCAGGACAGAGCCGCGTGCCCTGCACATTGTTGCCATCTGGGACTGTGTAGGTTGCCATCGCTTGGGGTGGGTTTGATCTTGATTTCTCCCTCAGATACGATGGCTACGTTGAGCTCCATAGCTGGGATCTTTACTCTCTGTGGACCGACTCTAGTGGCCAACTCCTCCCATGTTCTTTCTGCAGCCAACCTGTGCAGTCTCTGAGATCTGCCTTGCTGCTGAGATGGTGACACCAGGGTGGGGACCTTGGTAGGCTTGCGTAGCGGGGTTGCGGCGGCCTTGGCAGAAGAAGGTTGGTTTGCTCAGATTGTCTAATCAGCAGAATACATATTCCCCCCAACAGGAAACACAGAGGGATCATTTTGCCTCCTTCATCCTGTGAGGACTTACTGCCCTTCTGCATCTGTCTTAACCTCAGGGTATCATTTAAGAAATACTTAGAAGCCTTCTGTTCAGGCAGGCATCACTGGCTCAAGTGTGCATTTTGGTTAGTTGAATAGGAATTATTTCTTTCTTAAAATTTTTCAAGGAAAGTAAACCTCAGAGACTTTTGATGTGAGTATTAATTACACAGGGAAACGAGTTTGTGGCCCAGGACAACATATGTACTGCAGATCGCTGTCTGTTTTTATCTGTGTGGAAGACAGGAGAACAGGCTTGTTGGTTGCGCACAGATGGTTGGAGGGGCAGCTGCACTACTCCCAGCCAGACCTGCAGTGCAGCAAGAGGGTGACCTTGCCCTTGCGGCTCAGAGCGATTTGGCCTGCAGCCTCTTTGTCCAGAGCTTGAACCTCAGCTGCAGTAACTTGGAGTGCTTTATCTTTGTAAGGGAGAAAATGGATTAACTGGACTTTTGAGACAGTTTAAAATGTAAGGTTTGTGAAACCTGTGACGAGTAAGAGCCATACCTTATCAACGGTGAGGTTCGAGAAGGGCTTTTCAGTTTCCATTTGCTTCAGTTTCCTAGGGATAAAGTTACATGTTAATGGTTGAATAAACTCCACTAAAAATTTCTTGGTATGCAGAATATTCATGAATTAATGAGAGTCTGATTGATATTGTGGGTGCTTTAAGAAATATCTTTGTTTTGCTTTCAATTCGTGAAGCTTTGTACTCATAAAGTGTTTTGTATTGTAGTTTATTGTTTGATTTATAGATTTTTCATAAAAGTCTGAATCTAAAAGGTGAGTAAACTTTTTTTTTCTTTTAAGGAACTTTTCAGAATATTCATTTGCCCAACAGCATTCTTCATTGTTCTTTTATATTTATATTTTTTATTTTTTGAGACAAGGTCTTGCTTCTGTAGTTCAAGTTGGTCCCGAGCTCACTGTGTATCTCAGGCTAGCCTCAGATTCATAGCAATCCTTCTGCTTCTACCTCCCAAATGCTGGAATTACAGGCATGAGCCATCATGTCTGGCATTGTGGTATGTGGTTACCAGGAATTGAATCTGGGCCTTTGCACTTGCAAAACAGGTGCTGGAACCATTGAGCTAAATCTCTGGCCATCTTCATTATTCTTGAGTAAACTTCAGCCCAACCTAGTTAAAAAGAATAAATTTCTAAATTACTGAAACCTAAGTTATTTTTTTGATCTATAAGTTTACACTGATTGCCAACCACTGAATCAAAGATAAGGCCGGATTTTCTGGTTGACTCTAAGGGAGAGATTTCTTTCTTTCAATCAGTGACTAACCTACTTTTGGACTTACCTTAATCATTTTGATGTACTGGAAAATCTGGGGCTTATTTGCTGCTCACCTCACCCCTCCCTCGACTCTCCAGCCCTGTTGTGGATGTTGTTTCCCTGCAGCCTTTTTGGTGAAGTGTTGACAAACTTCAGCTCCAAATGATGATTATCCTTTATTTTCCTGAAGCTACTGACCATTCTTTTCAAGGAACCTAGCCAAAATTAGCCTTGATTGGCTCTTCCTATTATGCCTTTTATTTCTGAGCTGCAAAATTGAAACCTGACTCTCTTGCCTGGTGTGGGATGGTGGAGACAGGTGAAGGAGAAAGCATAGCAGACCTGCTTCCTGTTGTGCCTTTTGAAATGCGTCCTGGGCCTTGTTCCCAGAGATTCTGAGCCAGTGTCCAGGGCAGAACATGCACATGGCCGCTGCTGCGTGCTCATCAATGATGCCAGTGCTGTAGAAGTGTGGATTATAGGCCCGAAGTAGCACTCGCTGAGGTCCTTTCACTCTAAGGAAATGTAGGTAGTGAATGGAATGTGTGTCCGAAGCAAGCTCCCCAACACATGGCCCGTCTAGCAGAAGAAGATAGTGTGGTGCTACGGTAATCAGGTGCTTGAATTTGAAGCAGATAGCCCTGATTTCGGCATTGAAAGTCCCCTTGACAAACCACACAGCTTTGAAGGAGCTGGAGACTCGGCCACTCTACAAGGCCTTCCTCATGAGTGTCTCACGGTGGCTTTCTTGTGCTCTAAAAATTGGTATTTACTTTAATTTTAAACTTAGAGGATGCTTCAAGGCCAGCCACTGAGTATGACTTGAAGACACGTAGCCACGTACAAGTTAGAGCCTTCGTTTTCTCAATCTCTCCATTTTTTTTTAATTATCTTTATTGGTACATTAAATATACACATCATGATTGCACTCCATAATGGGGATTTGTACCAGTATAAGACACAACTTGAGAATCAATCTCTCCATTTTAAACTTAAGACAGAGCAGTGGTTCCTCAACTTGTCTACATGTTAGAGTCACCTGAAGAGCTTGAAAAAAAGCCACACTGATCCCCTTCCAGAGACTGTGAATTAATTGGTTTGGGGTTGGCAGTTTCTTGTAGGTTTGGGACGGCTCCCTGGTACTGTAATTTCTAGACCAGTTGAGGAGCCTCCGTGGTAGCTATTGGCTGCTGTCAGGACTCCGACTGTGTTTAGAGATGCTGCGCATCCCATCCACAGGTAAGGCCTCGTTCTCATTTTCTTGAATTCTGCTGTCTTTGTGCTTTAGTAACAGTAATGTTCTGAGACTCCTGGGGTTTCATCTCCTTCTCTGAGGCAAGTCTCCTGCTTGAGGTCTGACTCTTCTGAATGCGCATGCTGTGATGAAGCTCCACTTGACTTGGGAGGATGAAGTACCAGATATGTCAGGGAACCTTCTGCAGACTGTCTAGTCCTGCCTGGCTCATAGCTAAATTCCCTGGAGCGTCCCGAGGAGCACCTTTGTGCTCACACTCCAGGCCCCCTGATTAGATCCCATAACTGTTTGCTATGGAGCAGTATAGTATAGTAGAAACACAAGAACATTCCTTGTACATGCTTCTAGTAACAGTATCAAGAAAGCGTTTTGAAAGGCCTGGTATAAATGAGAAGCATTTATTATCTTTAATTTGAAGTATAAAGCAGTATCACCTGCATTTGACTGTACTATAGAAGATCAAAATTACTAATTTTATCAGAGTATCAATGCCTGTGAGCAAAGGCACGATAATTTCAGTGATTCTCTCTCTTGCATTGTCTAGAAAGCAGAGTGAGAGGTAATGCTCGGCCTGTTTTTGATTTATTTGCATTGTGCAATCCCAGCATGTGGGAGCTCACTTGCCTGTGGTGAGGAAGAGCTGCACAAGCAGCAGCTCGGGGGAGGCCTCACAGGCCCCTCTCTGTGAGCACGTTTTCTGTGCGTCTGAGACCCTTCCGGAAGGGATTCAAGGAGA
>PVIR01003002.1:0-94248 GCA_004026965.1 Petromus typicus | reverse complement strand
TCTTGGTTTGAACTGTCCAAAATGAGACTGGGGTAAGTACTTCAGAAATATAATAAAGTGGGCCGGGGAGTTAGCTCAGTGGTTCCGGCGCCTGTCTCGCAAGCGCAAGGACCCGGGTTCGATTCCCCGGTAACCACATAACAATACTGGGTGTGGAGACCCACACCCAGCAGCAACCAGTACCACATACCACAGTGCCAGGCATGGTGGCTCACGCCTGTAATCCCAGCACTCGGGAGGCAGAGGCAGGAGGATTGTGGTGTGAGTTTGAGGCTGAGCTCAGGGCCAGCCTGAACCACAAAAGCGAGACCCTGTCTCCAAAAACCTAAAAAAAAAAGAAATATAATAAAGCCAGAAATCAAGGAAACAATTTAAGTATGAGGGCAGTCAAAAAGTAGTGTTGGGGCAGGGCATATAAATAATGCAGATAAATAAAACTGTATATTTCAGGTGAGTAAGACAGTACTTTAACCTGTGTTGATAGAAGAGTTAGTCAATTTAGAAAGTATGGAAAAGGACCAGGGATTTAGGTCAGTTGGCTGCACACCTGCCTCACAAGTGTAAGGTCCTGAGTTCGATCCCTGGTACCGAAAAAAGAAAGTGTGGAAAAAACAATCACAAATCGAAAACTGGCAGTAGTTATCCACCCACTGCCTAAGAGAGTAAGACTTTTTCCGTGTGCACTGCTAGGATGGAACCCAGGGCCTTGCTCGTGCTAGGTAAGTGCTCTACTGAGCTAAACTCAAGCCTCATGAGAGTACGTCTTACTATCAAACTTCTGACATTTACAATCATGTGTCAAAATTACTCCCAAGAAGGTGAGGATCTGGAGCATGCTCAGTCCTGATGACACATGCACCTCCACTATGAGATCAAAACAGCATGTGTGCTGGGACAATTCTGGACACAAGCTAATCCGAATCCTAGTCCCCTTACTATGATTCATACTTTCTTGCAAACATATGACCATGGGGAGGAAATGCCCTGTGGCCAAGATTTTTCAAGGTAAATTAAAATACCATTCAATCAAATACCACTTAACCAACCTTCTGAAAGACAAAAATGCTGAATACACTGAAACAGCTGATAGGGTCACATTTAAAAGACTAATGAAAAGCATTCAAGTAAGTTTATGGGTTTTTAATCTATACAAAGTACATGGGACATAACAGTAGATAATTTTAAAAAGGTGGTATAAAATGAAAACTTACTTTCTGGCTTCTATCCTTGCTTCAGAATCAGCATCATGAATTCCCTTCTTTATTGTTTCTGCTAATACTGATATGTGTCTAGACATTTAGAAAAGAAAGCAGTCACAATCAGAAACATGCAGGTTGTCTGTGGATGCAAACAGGCTTGTGAATCAGCTTCAGAACAGCCATGTGGAAGGTGGAGCCCTCACCGCAATGCCAGTCTACCTACTGCCCTGCAGCTCCTGGGGTGAGAAAGCTCTTCGGGGACGGCCCTACCTTCTTATCCTGGCCCAGTACTCTTCCTAGCCTCACCCAACCTCACTAAGGAAACAGATAGCACTTCGTTCTTCTAAGCGCTTTTATATCACAGATGACTTTTTGTGAGCCTGTACTTATTAATTTAGCTCAATCTTTTATGAATCCAAACAACAAAATCCTGTCTTACTGTGGTCAGTTAGTTTCTACAGAAATTGTACCAAGAGGATAATTATAATCTTAACACCAAAGAGGCTATCTACACATATCCAACGTGAAAGAAAATGTCTGTCAAGTTCTACTACTATGTGAATATGATGTTTTGTTTCTGTTTTTAAAGGACAGGCTCTCACTATTCTGTCCAAGCTAGCCTTGAACTCAAAATCCTCCCGCATCAGCCTCCCAAGTAGTTAGGGTTATAGGCATGTGTCACTGTATTTGGCTTAACATAAAAAAAAAAAAAAAAAATCTCTATAAGTCACTCAACCATTTTGTTATACATATTTTTTTTAGTTGTATTTTACCCTGAGAAAAAATTAGCCACATGTCTCACAAAGCAATAGAATTTAAAGATAAATAACATGACCGGAATGAGTAATTTCAACACATTCACAGAACAAAGACTAGTGAGCAACTTGGCCAGCCCTTTAAAGTCCTTGGACAAATACTGAGGAGTCACCTGCTCAGTGCAGGCACAGGGTGGGGAGGTCACATGACATCACATCTGAGGCCCTTGGGCTTTTCTGTTCTGCTTACCTGCCACATGTTAAATCACTCATTCTTCTTCCTCCTCTAAATTCCAAAGCCATCAAACAATAAAAAAGATGTAATGTCCAAAAGATGAAGGGACAAGAAAGTACTGGAAAGGTATGTGACTTTCTTCTTAGATTCAAGGTATTTCCAGCTAGAATTTTACCTCTAGCAGGCATGGCTTTGTTTTATCTCTCAGTGTTGCTGTGTATTATGGAATTTCTAATACTTAAAATTCCATTGTTCATCAACTATTTACTGTCCTGCAAAGCTCTTCACAAAGTATCTAACACACTACGAAAAAGAAAATGTGGTAGGCTACAATCTATTGTCTCCAAATTTAACTCAGCATGACAGGCACCTAAAATGGACAGGAGGTAAAAATGTCACAGGAATCTCAAAATTAAGACGTGACTCTAGAGTAATTCTTCCACACTTCTATTTTTCAAGAATGATAAATGGAAGTCACCATACACCAGCCCACATAAGGAGAACTGCTAATAAAGGGAGGGGAAAAAAAAAGGGATACTCTAAATGAGTGAAGTTCCTTTAAGCACCTAAGAGTTACAGTCAGAGTTCTCAGAGCAGCAACTTTCCCTCTTGGAACTGACAGGCACATTAATTAAGCAGCATCAATAAAGCTGGCATCAATAAAGCATGTATCCTGGCTCTGTATACATTTGGACATGTTCCTGGTACACTAATATTTCAATCACTGACATTCGCTATAAAGTTCTGCTTTTGTTATGTGGCTCACATCACTAGAAACACCCATAGTCAAGCAAACATATGCTTAGATTCTTTCACTTCCTGTCCAAGGTGGGCTGGGGGATTCAATCTCAAAACTCAATCCAGAGGAATAAACACAGTTCAAGTCAGACAGATGTGCTCACCTTTCCAGTGAATGTGTCTGCCACTCTTGTAAAAGCAAATCTAAAAATTCAAAACAGCGCCTGAAAAGTGTTAAGAAATACAAAGCTTAGAAATATATATATGTACACCTTAGTGAAACTAAAACTATTTTAAGTGATTTGTACTACTTTTTATAATGATTTTCTTTCATTTTTATAAGTAAGATAAAAAGGAGCAAAAAGAAGAATCAGAACTGACTGAAAGCCAAAGCAGGTGAAAATGAGGAGGCAAGGGGAGTGGCCAGGAGACAAAAGGTCAGGACATAGACTCTCCCTCTGGCCGAGTGTCACGGCAGCATCACTGAAGGCTCTTGTTTCTAACCTCTTATTTTGACATTACCCTAACAGTACACTGATACAGAATGCACACACACAGACTGACATGTTACTGAACAGGGAACTGCTCTTTCCATTAATTTTACAGAATCCTTACAAATAAAAACGTAGAAAATACTTCAGGGAAAACTAAGTGTACTCCAAATTTTCCTGCTAAGATCCTAAGTAGTGTTTAAAATGAATTTTCTATAGCTACTTGTCTGTTTTCTGTTCATAAAGCCTTTAACATCCTTTCTGAAGCCTTTTCATTTTTGTGGTCTTTCTTGGTCTGATCTGCATCACAAAAATGCTTCCAACCTTATTTCTCTTGGGTTACACACCAATTTGCATCCTATCTCTCAGCAATGCCCTCTTATGACGGCTTATCTTTGTGTCACAATCCTATGACCTATTCCAGAAAACATAAATAGCTGGCATTCTTTCTATAATCAAATAACTAGACTTTCTTTACCATGATGCTTTAGTTCAGCTCATAATTCGATCAGTCCACTAGCTTTCAATCATCCCTGACCCTACGCCACATGACACAGATACAAGAACACCCAAGACACAGCCTAGAAAGCAAGGGTGGCAAGCAGCAATCACCAGGCTCCAGGAGCACAGGGGCTCAGGCAGCACGCAGGAGAGCCATGCGCCCGGGCCCTGGGCTGCAAGGCGCTGCGTGTGCTGGTGAAGCAGTGGTCCTCAAAGCAAAGACATCAAACTGTGCCCACATCCCTTCCTCACTGTCGTACTCCTATTCCTGACCCACCCAGGTCACGCTGATTCTACTTCCATTGCTTTGCCCAGGCCATTTCCTAGTCTAAATTTTTTTGTCTCTTTTCTTCACCTGTTCTTCCCTCCTCATCTTTCAAAGAGAAGCTTAGTTTATAATTCATCTATAAAGCTTCTTGGGAACACATTATCTGGCTTTAATCACTGCTCTGTGTAAATTCTTAATCCAGGATATATATATAATGTCACTCACTCTTACATCATTTGTCATTGTTTTTAATCTCAAAGTCATAGACATCAAAATTCAGAAGCAGAGAGAACAGTGGTTACCAGGTGCTAGGGAATTGGGGAACTGGGGTGATGTTGATCAAACAACATACATTTTCATTTAGGAAGAGAAAGCTTTAAAAGATTTATTGTACGCAGCAACCTCAGTTAATAACAATATGTTGCACACTTGAAACTGCTAAACACATAGTGCTTAAATATTTCACCACATATGTTAAGTATTTGATACAGTCATTCCACACTGTATCAATACATCACCTTGTATACCACAAAGGTATACAATTCAAACAGGTCACTTAACAAAAATAGATGGACACTGGCCTGTGTCATGTTTAGGCGCATTTCTTACTTACAGATGACAGGAAGAAGGTGACACCCCAGGAGAGAAAGCAAACAATAGGCATCTAAGGAAAGCTAGCTCTAAACCTGAGGGTGAAGGACCCTTTCACTGGGCAGGGATCTAGAAACAGAGCCATGAGAATGAGGGCAAAAGGTTGCTGCTCAGGCTTGCCTTCCATTTACCCAACAAGCATCCTGTCAGGATCCACTGATAGGCTTGGTGCTGGCTGGGAAGAGTCCACACAGATATTAGCACTTGATGAGGGCAGCTCACCAGTATACAAAACAAGGACTGGGGAATAAATATTTGCTTTCTAGTTCTTCGGGGTATACCTCTCAAATCTATGCAGCAGAGACAAGTGTCTGGGATTGGGATTAGGATTCAGAATCCCCAAATCACTGTCAGGCAGTGGAAACAACACCCACTTCCTCCTACATATGCTCACATATAACTGTAGCCACTGGTGTTTGTGGCATTTATTTTTTTGCATGGATATTTACTCAGGGAGTAAAGCAGAGCAGTAACACAAACAGAAGGAGCATCAGGAGAAAGGGCACAGAGGTCTTTCACCTCTTTTCCTTCTGTCACTATACCCCAAAACCCCCTCCACACACACATCCATGCATACACTCTAGAGATTATTCAACTTCTACTTCCAAAATATTTAGATCTTGATCTTTCAACTCAAAACATTTTTTACAGGATTTTAAATAATATTAAACATTTCAAATATGAAATTTTATCCAAAGAAGAATATTTAAAAACTTATTTTGGATTTCTAAACAATTCAAAAAATACTCAGGAAGTACTTTAAAAATTTACCTTCTAACTGCGACAGACTTAGAGGTACAGTTGCTTGTTATGACAGGTATTAACCTAGGGATGTGTGTGTGCTGTGGAGAAGAACAAATCACAGGTGAACACTTGCAAATACAAAAACAGAACAACACACAACTAAGAGAACTGCTTCCTTACTACCCATGATTAAAATGTCACTGAATTTCCCTGGAAAGTCAAAGGTCACTATAGCATTTATGGTACCATAGGGAGACAGCCTAATAATCAAAAGTGTCACTGGTATGAAGTGTAGGTTGTCTTAGAGGTTGAAAAGGAGTCATCACAATAAAGTATCCTGACACTATTTCAATAGAAATGCACAGCAGCAGTTTTGTATTTTAATATTTGAAGCAGGCAGTGCAAGCAAGAACTGGAAGAACTAAACATAGTACAAAGTAGCCCATAATAGTAAAGAACACTCTGAATAGGTTGTTGTTAGCATCATCCAGCCCTAAAGTTTTATGAGTTTTATCTGAGGGAAATGGAAGGTGATATAGGATACTTTACCTCAACCCGCAGTGAACAAGTGGTATTTACTGAAAATCTGCACTCACATTACTTGGATAGTCAACAAGGGGCCTAAAACAGTGGTGGTTACCTAAGCCACACGTGCCACAGTGGGCTGTGTGCATCACTAAAGGCCCTGAAAGCTCTGCCATCATTGGCCTGGACACCTGACTGAAGAGATGATTTTGTTTGTATGCTGATGTGTAATTTATTTTAAAAGTTTGAGTAAGCAGTAAACGTATAAGCACAATAAATAACACAGAAAGACTAGAATTATGAAGTGATATCAGGGAGATAAGAAAAGGATAAGACCAGAAGGAGGTGCAAACTGTTCAAGTATTTAAAACCAAGGAAGGGTGGGCCAGTGGCCAGCAACTCCCTGCCAGTCCACACTGCAGGTGAGGAGAAGCTCAACATGCTACAATTGGGTGGGCAAAAAGCCACTAATGGAGGTAAAATATGATGGCTATGACAGATAAGGAGAAAAGTCTCTACTATGTATCCACCGTCAATATTTACCAACTGCTTCTTTATATATGGCTCTATAATGTACTTACCCGAATGATTAACCTAATAGCTACAACACCCGATGTGGCCATAATTTTGGCACTGTTTGGAATTAAATTAAAGATAGTTGGCATAATGGCTTCAGCTCCATGGTCAAACTTATTGCCCAGAACCGACGACAAATGCCTAAAATGATAAAATGAACACAGGTTTGGGGCTGTATTTCCCATAAATTATGAAGTATATAAACCTCTTAACATCGACAGCCCTCAGTTAAAGTTTTCAACAGACAAAAGACTAAAGTAAAATACTTATAGAAATAGTTTTAAAATGTGCATGTAGGTAGCTTGGCAAATAGCCATTCGCTTAAGAACTTTTTCTTAGTCATTTCCAATGAAGTCTGAAAATAGCAAACAAAACAAAATATCCTTAAACCCTAAAATGATCATATACTAGTAATAAATATAAAAACTGTCAGATGGGGTGATACACACCTATTAATACCAACTGCTCAAGAGGCTGAGGCAGGAGGATCACAAGTTTGAGTACAAGCCTGAGCAACTTAGTGAGACCTTGTCTCAAAGTAATAAAATGGGCTGGGGATGTAGTTCAGGAGTAGACAGTTTGCACAAGGTCTGGGTTAATACCTACTAATTCCCCTGTCCCTCCAAAATAAGAAAAAAGAAACTTCCCTGTGTCCCTTTTCATTTTTAACATAAAATATTTCTGCTTTAATATTTATCTGCCCACAAAACTTTAAACAGCTATCCTGTTGCAGGTCCTTTGTTATTAGTTAGGATAGCCAGGATTAAACATTACTGCCATACACAGCTTTCCATTTTATAGGCACAGTATTCTTCTAAAAACAAACATTCTAATAATCACACAGTATCCTATCAGCAAAAATCAATGAAAAATCTGAGAAACAGAATAATGTAAAATTTCATTTTTCCATATTTAATAGTAATAACTGCTTCAAGTGTAAGACAGGCTTCTGAGAAGTCTCCGAAGCTCTGTATTGAGACTACTGCATGGTGAGAATGTGATGCGCTGCAGTCCTTACCCCAGTGTGATACACGTCTCCCGCACTACCTGAGACCGCAGATCCTTAGCAGAGAGTTTAAAGGCTCCATCCAAAAGGCGCAAATGTTGAAAGAAGTTATCATACTCAGCTGCACCAGCCAAAAGTAAAGATCTAATCTTTTTTAGCTAGTGGGATAAAGATAAGATATACAAAAAACGATTTTTGACACAGACTACACAAAACAGAAGTCAAAAATATGAGATCAACATTATAATTCAGTGATACTGTCTTTCCAAGAGAATTCGGTAACATTACTAACCTACCTAGTATGCCAAACAAATCTATACATCTCAACTGGGCTGAAATAAAATTTAAAATGTAGGATCTGTGATAAATGTATTATAGTTTCCACAAAATGTGTTTTTTGAACTAGAAATTTGTTAGTATATTTACAGATTCTATGACACTAATGATAACTACATACAGATCTTTTTGGATTACAAAAAGCCCCATCCCCTATGCTTATTGTCTGCCACATCCTACACCAACTACATTTAATAAATTTTTTAAAAGAAGCATTCTTTCAGTATTTCCATATGATCCTTCCCTGAAACTCTATAAACTGGTTAATTGAATTTGAAACAGAACACAACAGTGATTTTACCACTTTTTGTTTTATTGCCCAGCCAGTGTAACTAGCTTTCCTCAGCTAAGACAAACCTCAGTTAATGTTTATCTGACTTATTTTCAATTATCTACTTGTAAAATCAGAGACACCACTTTCTAGGAAACTTACATAAAGAGTAATAATAGTATTGAGGACTACACACTGAAAAGACCACTTTACTGGCCAAAAGTCACAGAATTAAATCTTAACTACAGCAAGAGCAGAGGCCAACACCAGCCACATCATGGGTAGGTCTTTCTTAAGAGAATAAGGGTACATGAACAGGTAGGTTGACATGTTTGAGAAGTACGATTACAAGCAAGGTGCTCTACTAAAAAGGTAAAGTGTAAAAATGGTAATTTAGGGCCGGGGATTTATCTCAGTGGTTCTGGCACCTGCCTTGCAAATGCAAGGGCCCAAGTTCCATCCCTGATAACCACATACAACAATGGCAGGCATGGAGACTCACATCCACCAGCAATCAGTACCACACACCACAATGCTGGGCATGTTGGCTCATGCCTATAATTCCAGCACTTGGGAAGCAGAGGCAGGAGACCGGCTGTGAGTTCAAGGCTGAGCTCAGGGCCAGCTTGAACTACAAAAACAAGACATTGTCTCAAAAAAAAGGTAATTTATATTGAAAATATCTATTACTTAAAACTCATTAGATCTATCCTCCATTTTCATAAAATATTTGGAATAGATATATCTAATGGAAACCATATGAAGTCAATAGCTTACAGCGTTTACTCTCTGCTCCCAGTCATGCTTATCATCAGAAAGTATTTCCCTAATTTTGTTTATGGATTCCTCAAGGTCCCGGCTGGAATAAATCTGTAAAAAAAAAAAAAAAATGTAAAATCAATATAAAACAATTTGAAGAATCAATATGAGTTCTTAAATTACTATCTAGAATGCCCTCCCAGAACATCTAAGTATAGTAAAAAGAAATTGTTCTAACTTTAAGAGAACCTATGAGAAAACACCCAAGCAGGTCTGTCTTAGAATGAGCTTCTTTCTCGCTGTCGACATGCAAGTATGCGTGATTTGATTTCAAACACAGCTTTACTCTGAAAGTAACAGAGGATTCCACATACAGAAGAGAAACAAGTCTTCAGGGAAACAGTGATATATAAGCCATTTATTAATGGTGGATTTGCTTATAACATCACATTATACTCGTAGATTTAGACACCTTCAAATTTACCTCCTTAATCCCCACTCCTAATGCATGCTGGGAAGGGAATGCCTGGGCTCATGGTGCCTGCTGCGTAACTGATGGATATATGGCATCCAGAGCGGGCAAGATGTACCTAACAGTGAGTGCTAGATGGTCCCGAGCACAGCTGACAGACTGAGAAGAAGTATTGGCCACAGTCAACAATAGAAGACCCTGAGGCAGAGGGTAGTCCAAAATGTACAACTGTCCCAACCTTTCTACACAATCTTTGCTTCATAGTTAACATGCATATACTAGGCTTGTATTACATCATTCTCTATAGTTTTCAGATTTCAAATTTATAACTGTCTTTCATAAGAAAAATCTCTATAAAATGTCTGTTTATTCTATTTATCTTTCTATTATGTGACCTGACAAACAAAATAGAAGGGCAATCAATTTCTTCCCTGCTCTTATTAAAAGATCACCTTGGGTTCTCACTTTTGGCTTCATTTCAGCCATTTAAAATGTTCCAATATTTTCTAATCTGCGTATCAGACCTCTTGTAATCTTGATGGTTTTGAAATTACCAAACCTAATACAGGATTCTGATGAGGGCAGTGCTGCAGTGTGGTAGTGTTCCCCACAGACCTGTAGGTTGAAGACTGGTCTTTGCAGGGGTGCTGTTGGAGAGTACTGGAACCTTGGGAGGTGGAGCACAGTGGGTGGTCTCCAGGAAGGAGTTTTCAGGACAGAGTTCAAGTCTGGCCCCAGCTCTGTGTGACATGTACAAACACTCCCTGCTCCCCACAGAACATGTAATCACTTGTTCACTCTTGTTATTGCCAGTCGTCATGCACTGAAGCACTGTCCTTCCCAAGCCTTTGCTTCACCTTAGCTTAGGACTTAGAATCTCTCAAAGTGAGCGACATACTCAGATAGCTATTTCTCTTTATAAAGTTAGCTGCCACAGGTTTTTTTTACTGTAGTAACGAAAAGCTGACTAATACGGACATGTTTTAAAAATAAAATTTCAAGATTGTTTCTTCCCTTCTTTAATTATACTCAAATATTCTCACCTGTACTACAGGTACATCATCAAATGCTTTAATAAAGTCCTCTTCATCGACAGCACCAGCACCTTCTTTTGCAGCTATAAAATATAGTAATTTTTACAACATAGATATGTACAAAAATGTATTAATACATACCTTACTTAAGTCTGAATAGACAGATAAAATTACATTTTGGAAGATTTAGAAACCTTAAAATACTTCATATAGATTTAGGTGTATCATGGAACTGTTAAATGCTACTGACTTTATATCAAGGTGAAATATAGTCACTCTGCAATGCTATGAACAAGAGTTCAAGGTCACTTAGACTACTCTTTTTTTGTGTGAGACAAGGCTGGCCTCAAATTGGAGATGATCCTCCTGCTTCAGCTTCCTAAATCCTGGGATTATAGGTGTACACCACCATGCCCAGTTTAGTTAGACTACTTTTTATAGCACAATTTGAGTTTTGTTTTGTTTTTTTGTTTTGTTTTTGAGACAGGGTCTCGCTTTGTGGTTCAGGCTGGCCCTCAGCTCAGCCTCCAACTCACATCACAATCCTCCTGCCTCTGCCTCCCGAGTGCTGGGATTACAGGCGTGAGACACCACGCCCGGCACTGTGGCATGTGGTACTGGTTGCTGCTGGGTGTGGGTCTCCACACCCAGTATTGTTATGTGGTTACTGGGGAATTGAACCCGGGCCCTTGTGCTTGCAAGACAGGCGCCGGAACTACTGACCTAACTCCCTGGCCCAGTACAATTTGAGTTTTAAAGGAGTTAGATGATATATATTAGTTAAGATTCTTATAACATGAAACAGAAAATTTAATTTTAAGGGAGATTATGCTTACTTGGAATTCAGCACAATACATTTGTGAAACACTGAAACAAGCTTTAAAGAATTTCAGTTTCATCCCAACTTTTGGAAAGTGGTGACTGAATGTTTACATTATAAAACGTTATTATAGTAAAATAATATTATGTGACCTGACATGGTCAAAAATGATGAGGTGACTATGGTCAAAGTAAGGGGGAATGTTTAGAATATTTTAAGAGGGATCATGGCAATGTATTCATTTACTGTAATAAATCTTCTAATCTAAACATTCACCACATGCTTCGATTACTCCTTGCTGATCAAATGCTTATGGCAATTTCTGTCAAATAAAAACCTTGCATAGTCCTTATTTACAGAATCTGGCACAGTATGACCACTGGCTCTTCCGGAAAGTCACAGTGATCATGAATCTTTTCAGCTGATTCAGACACTGAGGCAGCAACGACAGAGTCACGACAGACACGGAAGAAGACTTCCAGAGCTGCTTCAGGATGACAGGATAAGTGTGTTTGAAGCGAGGGAGATTAACAGCAATGCATCTTTCTTTGTATTTTTTTTTTCATATTTAAATATTAGCTGTATTTTTAAATCACACTGCGTATTAGTTTCAAAGCATTTCCACCTCCTTAAACTCATAACTATTAATTTTGATTTAAGTTCAGTTGCAACTTTCCTCTACAAAACCATTCTAAGATGTTTTGTGTATTTAAAAGTGAACTGTTAACATTAAAAGTCATGCTTTTTTGCTAACATGAACTTCATTTCCCACATGAAAATCAATTAACATTTCAGAATGGCAGCTTTTAAACTGGCACCTATGGCTCTCCCTGAAACCCCTACTCGTGATTTACACTGATTGGCCTGACTGTTTTACAAGTTTCTTACCAGAAGCTTTAGCAGAGCCTCTATCTAATGTTTGAGGTACTGAAGGGCCCCTCCACAGAAAAGGGCTTTAAAGACAACTCCAGGTGGTGGCCCAGCTCTTGACGAAGACTGCCCGCCCTGCACTAACCAGAAGTGAACAACCACGCACTGGATTGTGGTGCCTGCATCCTCGGGTTTGTTTCAGCATAAACACTGGACGCCACTGAGCAGACAGGTCCTGAGCACTTCTTCCTCTCTGGCACGCACTGTACCCCTCAACCACATATGTACCCACATATGGAAAGAGGACTCAAAGGCCAGCAATCCTCTCAAGGTCAGGGGACTGGGTAAGCAGGAAAGTCATGACTGTGATACTAAACACAATGAGAAAAGGGTGAGGAGCAGACAGGACTGGTATCTATGCACAAATGACCAGGCAAAAACTGAAAGAAAGAAGGAAAACAGGGTTCTGATCATGCAGAAGTTCTCTAAGGCTCTTTGTGGAAATGATATTGCCTAAGGACATATTGAGAAGCAAAATTAGAAAGACTGTTCAGTCAGTAAAAGGCACAGTTTTGAAATTTGCTATAAGGTAGGTGAAATATTAAAAATGTTCCCTTTAAAACAGTTAATTTTATCTTACATTTAAGCTCAAAACAAAGAAGTCTATTTTTAAAAAAATGTACCCAAGGGCCAGGGAGTTAGCTCAGTGGTTCCAGAGCCTGTCTTGCAAGCACAAGGACCCGAGTTCGATCCCTGGTTAACCACATACCATACTGGGCGTGGAGACTCACACGCAGCAGCAGCAACCAGTACCATATACCACAGTGCCGGGCGTGGTGGCTCATGCCTGTCATCCCAGCACTTGGGAGGCAGAGGCAGGAGGACTGCTGTGATGCGAGTTTGAAGCTCAGCTCAGGGCCAGCCTGAACCACAAAGCGAGACCCTGTCTCCAAAAAAAAAAAAAAAAATGTACCCAAGAAGTTAGGAAGAATTGAAGAGAACAACAAACACAGAAGCAAAGCAATGCTTCTGCTTTTGCTTGCTGTGCCATAAACACTCTGCCAGAAGCTGAGCTCTCTGAAACAGACAGAGGCACAGAGCGCCTGGCACCTTACTGACTGAGGGAACACACTGGCATTCCAGGGATAGTTCAGTATCTAGACACACTCAGAATCTAAAACCTTGTTGTTCTGTTTTTCTTTCAGTACTGGGGATCAAGCTCAGACCTTTGTGTTTTGCGAGGCAGGTATAGCACCACAGAGCTAAATCCCTGGCCAGAATCTAACATCTAAGGGTGACTGTGAGGAGACCCTCTAGAGAATGCTAATTCTCTGCATAGCCTTTACTCAACTCTCTCAGCCTTGGTGGTTTTTGGCTTGCTGGATTCTCATCCACCTGCCCCCTAGTGCTGAGCCCCAACCAGCTCAAAAGCCCAGGGTTCGTACTGAACACTGTAAAAGCACTGACCACAAACTTTTGAGGTCAAAAAGGAATCTGCATATATGTGTGAAATCTGATAGCAAAATGAGAAATGTACACAGCAGGTAGTCAGACTGACTAAACTGGAGATGAGTACGGAAGAAATCTTTGCAAATCAACTCTCAGAGCTTTGGACACCTAACCTTCTATCATTTGAATTTAATATTCTTGCTGTCTTGTAAGGAATAATGCTACTTGTGAAAACAAAGCATATTTTAAAGACAGAAGCTATAATCAGACTTTTAGCTATTTTCAGTCTTGATAAACAGAAATTAGATAAAGGACCCTATGGTGGTTTCCGACAGGCTAGATCAAGTTGACCAAATAATGCCAAACTGTTGACCAAACTGTGGCTCTTTGTCTGACAGCCATGCTTTCCTCTGTACTGGCTTCATCCTCCCATGGGCTCAACTTCACCAGACAGTAGCAAAGTTCCTCACAGTTCTCAATCTTACATCCTGTGCATCAGCCTCAATGAATGGTATAACTAAAGATACCACGCAGTAACAGGCTGTATTCGGAGCTAGTTCACTTCTGAGGGGACACCGTGGGCAGGTGCCAGGCAGATCTGGCCCCAGAATAACACACAGGGATTTGGCTTACCTGATGACTTGGACCCAAGAGTGGATGACCCAAGCCGGCGGGTGGTCCCCATCCCAATCTTTCTTCGGGAGCTTGCTGGGGCCTTGGATGACGAGGAACTCGCAGAAGAAGGTCTATTACCATCCACAGAATCTTCATCATCAAAATTTTTATCTGAGTAGTAAGCACAGAAGTTGTTAGACAGAGACACACAAATAACTTTTTTCACTTATACAGAAAATAACAGCAGACTTGGAGACAAAAGGTATTTCAGACTCAGAGGTATCTGACCAGGATCTGGAAGCCTCCGGTTAAAGCCATAACACAGCTACAAAGATCACACTTGCTCCTGTATATCTCGAATGCGCTCTCATTCCAATTTCGAAAATATTTCTGACTGTGATTTCATGCTTTTTAAAATAATACCTGAACCTATGCATCATGTAGGAATACTCTTTGCTTCAAATATGATCTTTCCTTTATTAACAAATATTTTATAAATATCATCTTAAGGTTCTTCGTAATTAGAAAATGCCACACCTGAAGCATTCATTGATAGGTATTTGGGAGTTTCTGATTATCTTCTCCTTAAAAATAATCACCTTTCAACATATATTTTGTTTTTGTTTGAAATTCAAACAATTTTAAGAAAGATATCCCTGGATATAATATTCTTGGTTATTCTGATATATTATCTGATATTTATTGCCAAATTTATCTACAAAGAGGTACATTTTTCCTGGAAATTCAAAGAAGTGTCCATTTTGCCACATCCTTACCAACACTGAGTTAAATTATCATTTTTAAACTCCAATTTAACTTCAACCAAAAAAATGCTTCTTTGTTACATTTATGTTTTAGTAAAGTCAAACATTTTTTTAATAAGCTCATTAACTTCTAAATAGCAGTGGGTCCAATTAGTACTTTATTCATCAAGATGCATTTATAAGTAAAAAGAAAAGGCACTTCTAAATTCTCAGAAATCAACATATTTATAAATGGCATTTTAATGATGTAAAATTAGTTAGCAGGATGCTTATGTACCAAACAACAGGACTTATGTACCAAGTGTGGGTTATTCAGGAGGCTAAATAAACTTGAAGTAATTAAAAATTTTTTTAAAATCACATCTGTAACAGGCAATATTAATCATTTCTAAAAAGGGATTAGATCATTACTAACAGGTCTGAAGAAAAATTTTAACGAAAAAAGGAAGCTAAAGCCAATCGACACAAATAGCACTGTTTTTCTTCATCTGCTTGCTTCCCACCTAAACTATTAATAACCAAATCTTGTGTTTACTCCTGGTCCTGCTAGTCCTTACAGTTCATAAACAGTGCATTTTAAATTATATGACTTATTTTATTAGTATGGGAAGGGAAAGGCACAGCTTCGCAAACCAACACGATTATGCAAAGTGCCTTTAAGGTTTCCAGACTGTCTTATCCTGCTTCAACATGCTTCACTTAATGCATACATCAATTTCTTGCTGGTTCATACATGCAGTGTTCTATTACCACACAATCCAGTTCCATGGGGATTTACAAGGCACTTGGCAGGCCCTCCCCAAAAGAGATCTGAGATCCAATGTTAAAGACAAGAATGAAACATAGGAGAAGTCACCCAGTGAACACGCCAGCACTAGCAGGGACAAGAACTGATCTCAGCCCACATGCTTGTCATCTGAGGAGCTCCAAGACCACCTGCACCTGTGACATTATGCTACCATGTTACCTACATGTCATCACTATTCTGCTTTTAGCAGGAATAGTTCCATTGTATGAGAAGAGTAAAAAGTGAATGGGGGAGACAAGAACACTATTGTACTTCACTCAAAAATTAATGTAAATTAGGCCTGACTTACTCCTCCCTAACATGCCGCAGAAACATGCCCTAAGAAGTGTATTCAGTGACTTAAGAATTATTATCAATAATTTTAATGGAATTCTTGGGATTGCTGCTTACAGCCATGAAAGAATAGCAAACACCAGACTTTAACTGCTTCCAGTAAATATCTAGAAAATCTGCCATAACATATAAAATAGCTACTTTCAGATATTTGACAACAGGAGCTACAAAACTGTGAACCTCCAAGGAGATGAACAAATAAGGTAAGCTCTACAGCTCTGCAGCTTCCCACCTAGAGGTAATTTCCAGGCAGCCAGCATGGAGGAGAGGAAACCAAGTTAAACTTGGTAGCCTTCAAAGTTGAGAAAGGCTGAGATCAGTAGAAATGATAGAACAGAGTTCTAGCACAGAGGAGAACTATACACTAAGAGAACTTCAAAAATGTGCCAAGTTCTAGACCTTACATGTGTAAGCGAACTTCATGTGTAAGCAAACTTCAACAAAGCACAGGGAGAGAGAGACACAGAGACAGAGAGAGAGAGAGAGAGAGAGAGAGAGAGAGAGAGAACAGAAAAGTATAAACTGAATAATTCCCAAAGTTTACACAAAGTATGCAGATAAAGCTCTACTCAGCCACAGTGAAATTCACAAGGAAATACTATACAACAGAGCAGGGCTTTGTCTGTTGCCACCTCCTAACCCAGATGTTTTTGCCATAAGATACTCTGTTCAAGCAATGTAACTGAGATGCAGGATGCTCCTACCAGAATGCTCCAGAAATGTTCTGCAACTCCAACCTCCCACACTGACAGCATGCCTGCCTGGCAAGTGAGCCACCCCTCCACAGTAGATCCCTACAGAGCCCTATATGAGGCTGTTTCCATTTAAGCTTGGAGCTTAGACTCCTGAGCCCGTCAACTTAATAAAAGTTCCTTCCATCTCTCCAAGTGCTGCCCTCAGTTTCTTTGTCTCCAGAGAGCTGTAACTCAGATCTGTCCTACTTTGCTGTAATAAAATGTTTTTGGTGAATCACCCAAAATATCTCCTAGTGACCCCAGTGGGGTCAGGCTTTTCTAGGGTCAAGGTTACATTAAACATGTCCTATCAAAGCTTAAAAAATGGGCCCCAAAGAAATTAGACAGTTCTGCAAAGCAATCAACTATAACTAATAATCAAGCACAGAAATAAAACAAGCTAAAAAAATAAGTAAAAGAAATAATATCTTAACAGTCTCACTGTGGTTAATACTAAGCAGTCTAACACACACAGAACTGCGCTCCCAGCAGGGCTGAGGGGAGGGTGGCGCAGAAAAGACTTAGATGGCGAAAACCTTTCCAAATTGGATGTAAACTATGACTCCATTTATCCAGAAAGCTAAACCATCAAACAATATACATACAGTGGAAAACACATTACAGTACGTTATCCTCAAACTGCTCAAAATCAGAGAAGAGCAGCCATGGGGTGGGGGAAAGACACATTACATACAGAATGTTAAACACAGAAATGACAGTAGACTTCATCAGAAATCCTTTAGGCCAGAAGATGATTGAATCACATCTTTAAACAATGAAAGAGAAGTATTAACCTAATGGTCTGTATCCAGGAAAGATACATTTTGAGAATAAAGGCAAAATAATAATTATTCAAAGAATTTGTCACCAGCAGACCTGAGCTTCAAAAGTTTCAGGTAGATCTTTGGGGAAAACAAAAATGATACTAATTGGAAACATGAATTTACATAAAGAAATAAAGAGCAGTAGAAATCATATGTGGATAAATACAAGAGTTTTTCCCCATAGTTTATCTCCTCATATTCTCCTTTCCCTAAAAAATTTTTGTCTAAAGCTAAAACAGAATGCTCAAATGTTTACTTTTTATTTTATTTATATTCTTGTGGTCTGGGTAGGTAATTTGTTGGCCAGAGACATCCAGAGGAGGCTATCTGTGTGGCTGTACTAGATGTCATGCAAAAATGACAGGGGAGATGGAGATAAGGGATCCTTTGCTGTCCTCAAAAACAATTCATTCTAGGGAGTTAATATACTTTCCCTGAGACTGAGGGCATCATATTTTTTAAAAATTGATTTTATTGGTATATTTTATACCTACATTATGATCACATTCAACATTGAAGATCTATACACTGGTACACATCTTGATTCTCATTTTTTCCCATTCCCTACCCTCCCTACAACTTCCTGCCACCTATATACAGCTTTGTTTCCTTCTTTTTGCCATCAAATTTTTTCTTTCCCTTCTTTACTAACCCCTAATGCCTTTTTCCTGTTAAACATTTTCTTCCCATTTCACAATACCTATCCTACTTTTTAGAACTCATTTATACCTTCAGTTTCTCATACCAGAGAAATGACACGGTATTTATACATCTGTGTCCTATTTACTTCACTTATGAGTGAGGACATCACATTAATCAAACTGCACTGAGAAGGCAGGACTTTCACAGCCAATATCTGACTGGAAATCCTTCTTAAGGAACAGGAGGAGCAAAAGGGCATATTAAGCAGCTGATGTAGGGTCCTACGTGGCCTTTTAATTTGCCCTTTGCAAACAAATCTAATAAGCATACTTATCTGATTTCCTAAGCAGATTAGAAGAAACTAATTATAAGGATAGTGAGAAGGGGGACATGGCCATGAGTTAAGCACAGTGACAGTAATATGAAGTGACAGTTCAAACTCTCATCACTAAATAGAAACTATGAAAAACAAGCACATATACAGAAAAGCCTGGAAACTCAACTTGTTTAGAATGCAGTGACAGTACAAGGACCAAGGGACATTTATGGAATTTAACAGTACAAGCAGGTGCTTGTAAGACTGATCTTGTACCTTCAACATGAGATGAAATTATTTTTCATATATCTGTATACTAACACTAATGAAAAGAATAATTCCTATCTCCTGTTTGTACTGGAAATTCAGGAAAAAGCATATATTTAGTTATCAGATTAACAACTGTATTACTGTTTTAAATTTAGGGGTACTTTATCAGAAAAGAGATTTGGAAGATAAAATACAATGGAGGCTATGGTTTGAAAATGTGTGTAACTTACTGACTGAATTTAGCCCAGACTTCTCAGAGTTTTTTTGGACACCCCAAAATAAAACCAAATTAAAAGGGAGACCGGTCATCAGAAAGGTAGTTTCAGTTAACCTAGCAATTCCCTTACATAGAATGGGTCATTCTTAACAGTGGAAATAAATCAGATCTAGGTAGGGTAGATGCATAGCCAGTCAGTCCTCAGTGGAGTCTCAAAGTCCTAAGTTCTAACATATTTCAGCATTTCTCCATTATATCAGTGGACATGAAACTTATTATCCATTTGAATTCCATTATCTTTAGGTTTTTTAGCTAACCAGGTATATGTTAATAATATACAACTTCTTCTAGTGCAAGAAAGCAAAGTTTGAAAATAAGCAGTTTTAACTCTGCATGCTTATAATATTACAAACCATTATAATGGTATAAATTTTATCACACAATACAACAAACATTATACACAGAAAAATATTGTAAAAGTATAAGTTCTCCCTGAGCCTAAAGAAATAATTGTGTCTTTAAGCTGCAGTAAGAGGACGATCTTCCACCTCCACTTCTTTCATCTGATCAAGGAACAGGAATGTGCTGTAAGCTCATCAGAGCCTTCAGCTCTCAGCCACCATCACCCCTTTCATCTTCAAAAGAGTCACCCCAGCTCCAATCCTCCCTATACAGGACTGTGACAAGACACCTAAAAACGATCCATGAAGTTTCTACAGAATGACACTAAGATTTCACCCAACCCCTAATAAGCCCGTGCTTGGCAACCCATTAAGACAGTGGAAGAAAAAACAGTAGCAAAACATCTTGCCTCAAAGAACTAAGGAGACAAAAGAAGTATTAAACATAGCAGAGACTCCTTGGAGAAGAACAAAAAGGCTGGAGTACAAAAACCATCGTCCATGGACTTAGAAGCAGACTAGCTGATGCAAGAGCTGAACATGACTACTACTGCCATCGGGACAGTCGGACAGGCCGCAGAACAGTGAGGGGTGGCCCCTGAGGTCAAAACAGCCCTGCCAGTGGCTGCTGCTGCAAGATGCGCAGGTCCTTGCAGATGCCCCAGCACAGCATGGCTGCTGCAAAAATGCAACTGTAATTAGACAGGTCAGGGAAAGAAACTGCCTACAGGGTTAAGTTCGGAGATGTCACTCTGAAGACAGACTTCAAGCCTAGGGTATGGAACTTGGCATTATAACCTCTAGGACATGTTGTCTATTTGGGAAATTTAAATATTTGTCTGTTAGTACCTACAAAATATCCCAGAAACTGAAAAATAAATTCCCTGCCGCCTGCAGAAAGGCCACACCCCTGCCAAAGCTCCCGAGGGGGAAGAGATGCCTCACTGTCCAAGGAAACACAAGGCCCACTCTGCCTCACTCCGTCAAGGTGCTCTGGAGGGGCTCAAGGTATCCCTGACAGCCTTTCAGACCCTCCCACTCCCTGTTACTGAAAATCTCCTCAGGGAGAAAGTAGCAAAGCAGTCTAGTAACTGGGATATAATTGGCTTTCCCAAGAGAAGGATCCACAGAGCACAGAGCTGGGCTGCTTTTCAAAATACCCCAAGATTTCTTCCTGCTTGATCCTGTACAGCTTCAGGCTTTGCAAAGCTGTTTCTGCCATCTGTAAGTCTTGCGCTTGCGTTGTCTGCCCAACACACCCCGTTATGTTCTGGAAAACACAGCCTGCTGTTCTTAGCTCCTCTGAGACGTCACTCAGCTCTGTCCATAAAGTACTGGCTGGGCCTTTCTTTGTGCTGCATGCCACATACATAATATTTATTCCTTCTTGCCCCGGAATTAGGGGTCTACAGATCTGTGCTGTTTCTCTGCCCATAAGGGTAGGGACCACTTCCTGTGCTTGGTATTTCCAAAATGAGAGCAGAGCCTAGGCCAACACAGAGTACGTATTCCAAGATTTCATTCTATCAGTATACACAAAAGAAAGCAAAATTTGTGCAAGAAGGCAAACTTTTAAGAAGTGTTTTTTTTTTTTTTTTTAGTTTTTTGAGACAGGGTCTCGCTTTGTAGTTCAGGCTGACCTTGAATTCACTATGTAGCCCAGGCTATCCTCAAACTCACAGCAATCCTCCTGCCTCCACCTCCTGCGTGCTGGGATTCTAGGTGTGAGTCACCACACCCGGCATTGTGATATGTGGTACCAGGGATCGAACTTGGGACCTTGCGCTTGCCAGGCAGATGCTGGAAAAACTGAGCTAAATCTCTGGCCCCTAGAAGTTCTTATTTAAAACTTTTTTAAATGGTTTCATTGGATGATCAATTGGTCTGATTACCACTGCCATACTAAAATAACTGAAGCTGCATACTTTATTAAGAAACAAGTTCATGCAGCTGAAAGCTACTGGCCTCTGGGGAGGACCAGCTTGACTGTATTCTAGGATGGTGGATGGCACCACGGTCAAAGTGTACCCCAATGACCATGTAGCAAGAGAGGTAGCCAGAGAGTTGGAGGAGCCAGGCAATCTATGCCACATTCTAGAAGAACTCCTCACTCAGAGCACTGATCCATCCACCGACATCACCCCTGACTTGAGGGTCCTCCTGGCTCTCACATCACTTCACTGGGACGACACTAGACTAACACGTTCATAGACATCAATGTTAGGTACACTTTCACAAAAACTCCATTTTTCTATATTTATTTTTGTATATCATCTAATCCATTTATTATACTATTAACACAGTATTTATAATTAACTACTTATTACCAGCTCTTATCATTTTCAATTTTAATACCACTATAGTCAATATATATTTTTTTCTTATTGTCAATATGTTTAAAAGAAAAAAGAACTATGTAACTATTCTCAACAAATCCTCCTTACAACCCTAACAGGGAAATACTATTGTCAATTCAGTCTCAAAACATATAATCTGCCTCAAGATGGATGAAGCCAGCATTAAAATTCAAGTGTGTCTGACTCAAGATCCCGTGCTATGAGTCATACCATCAAATGATCACCCCTCCAAACGTAATTCACACATGGTAGTCACTTAGTATGTGCTGGGCAAAGTGCATGCTATGTATTATTTTGTATAATTCTTGTATCAGATGCTTGCTTACTTTAAACATTGTTCACTTTTAAACAGGGAAACACGAGTATCTTTTTAGGCTCTTTACTCCAATAACCCTTGCTATTTCCAGCACAAGTAGAATAATGTTGGAAGGCTACAGGCTTCAGAGGGCAAAGCCAGGCAACTAGTCTCAATCACCTCACTCACTCCCCACACCTTCTCTGTTCTCCCTCTCCTTCTCCTGCCCTCTTTCCACCTGCCCTTTGTTCTTTGCAAGGCAGGCCACAGAACCGAATTTCTCTTCCTCAAAGCAGATCTTACAAAGTAAAAATATACCCTAAACTTCTAGCCTTTCTGTTAAAGCTGATCATAAAGAAATTCGACATACCTTATCGAAGCCCTGCTTCAGACAGCATTCTGTCCCCAGACGAGAAACGCTGTCCAGTAAGCCAAGAAGAATCTGAAGAGTCAGGCCTACCCAGCGTCCCCACTCCAGCCATCAGCACGAGGTCACCCCCTTCTATCTTACCATACTTCTGCACAGTTGCCCTCGCTCTGATCTTGACTGCATAGTGAAATCTCCATGGAAACCCCAAAGGACAGGATTTGGGGATCTTTCGGACAGCGGACATGGGGAGGTACAGGAAGGTGAACAAGAGCTCACGCACACCCACATGTAGGTGACCCACAAGTCCCTGGAGGGCAAGGCTCCTGTGCTGGGGACCTTTCCAGACCTTGCCTTATGTATCTCTTCATCTGGCTGCATATCTGAATCCTACTTTCTAGGATAAACCCAGAAATGTTAGATACGTGTTTCCTGGAGTTCTCTGGGCCACTCTCACTCGAGGAGAGGATCACGGAGCCCTGATTTGGTCAGTCCTAAGTGTGGAGGTCCAGGCTTGTGACCAGGGCTGAAGCAGGGCCGTCCTGTGACTGAGCCTTCAACCTGTACATGACGCAGTCTTCAGGTAATGAATGTGAGAAGTGGACTGGGTCAGGATACAGAACTGCAGTGCTGCTGAGTTGATGGGGAGAAATCTCCACATTGTGTGGTCATAGAAGTCTTGTGCTACTTAGTGCGAGAATAGAGAATAGAAGGAAGAACACTTTATTTTTCCTAAACACACATAGCAAACCAAACCCAGAAACACACAAACACGATTATCATGGGCAAGTGTAATTTATCTCAGGAATGTAATGTTGGCTGAGCAGGCAATAACTAATTTAGTACATTACATCAACATAAAGTTAAAACCTACATGCTTTCTAAACACTGTAAAAGCATTTGACATTATCAAAACTCTCTTATGCTAAACACAGCAAACAGGGACTAGAAGGGAATTATTTAAGCCTGGTCAAGATGACCAAGGAAAAACAAAAAACACCCAAACATTTCTCCTTATGATTAAGAATAAGGTGAGATGTGCACTTGCTCTACTCAACACCATACCAGACAGAGGTTCTTGGTAGGGCAACCAGAGCAGGAAAAAGATATAAAAGTATCCAGTCTGAGCCTGGCATCGCAGCACATACTTGTAATATCAGTGTTTTGAGAAGCTGAGGCAGAAGGACTACAAGTTTAAGCCTAGCCTGAGTAACTTAAGAAGACCCGATCTCAAAATTAATTTTTAAAAAAAGGAAGTGGAGGAGGTTATGGATGTGGCAAGGCCCTAGGCTCAATCCTCACCACTCAAAAAGTGTCCAGCCCAGACAGAAAGAACTAAAATGATCTCTATTTATAGATGACTTGACCTTGTATATAGAAGATGCTAAATAATTCACTAACAAATTAGAAATAATAAATGAGTTCAATGAGGTTGAAAGGATATAAACCAGTATTTACTATACACCAGCAATGAACAATCTGAAAATGAAATTGAGAAAATTCAACAAGGACATCAAGAAAAATAAAATACTTAACAATAACACAAGGAGATACATGTACACTAAAAACCACTTAACATTGTTGAGAGTAATGAAAGATAGTCTAATAGATGGAAATAATTCTATGTTCATAGATCAGAAGACTTACAAAATATTTTTCTCCTTATTTAAATTATTTCTTGTACATCTGGTACTTCTACCTTGTCATTTTAGCCTAAATTATAAGCTGCCTAAATAGAAAGGTATAAAATTACTAATCACATTGTCCTAATTGACTGTCTTGGTAAAGGACTATTTCTTTTAAAAGCTTCTATATTCCTCCCTCTATCAAAGTATAAGGATGGTGTAAAGCTATCTCTCACTCCTGTCAACATATAATGATCATGCAATAGAACCAGTCCTACTGAATAAAGCTCTGTTAAAAAAAAAAAAAAACCTTTCAATATTCTGATTTTCTAAGATGTTTCTGACAGAGCACAGAGAATGTAAACACTCACGTCTGGTTGGAAATGCTGGCATTTTTCACTCTACAACAATGGAAGTGGCATAATGGAAGGTAAGGGGGGGGCAGCTAACAGAGTATTACTTCTGCCTTTTTAAAAAAGACAGTGTCTTCTTTGCTATGCACAAGCTTTTTAACGAGATGAGATCCTGTATGTTGATTTATTCTGCCGTTCTCATGTTATGGAGATATTGTTTATGAAGTCTTTCCCTAAGCCAGTGTCTTTAAGAGTTTTACCTAACCTATTTTACAGCAGGTTTAGTGTTCCTGTTTTAATAATTAGGTCTCTAATCCACTTTGATTTTAGCTTAGAACAAGAGGAAAGAGAGAGGTCTAGCTTTAGTCTTTGGCAGATTAAAACCCAGTTTTTCCACTACCATTTGTTAAAGAGGCTATCTTTCCTCCACTGAGGGTTTTTGGCTCCTTTGTCAAAGATGAGGTGACTCAGTGTATCTGAAGTTATTTCTAGCTCTTCTAACCTACTTCACTGATCCTCAGGTCTGTCACTTTGCCAGTACCATGCAGTTGTTTTTTTTTTTTTTTTTATCATAGTTGCTTTGTAGTACAGTTTTAAGTTGGGGATCGTAATACTCCCCACCATGTCCTGATTGCAACTGCTTTAACTATTCTGGGTCTTTCGTGGTTCCAGATGAATTTCGGGATTATTTTCTCTAGATCTGTGAACTATGCTGTTGGGATTTCAATCAAGATTGTGTTTAATCTATATAGTAGTTGTGGGAGTACAGCTATTTTGACGATACTGGTTCTTCCTACCCAGGGATATCTTTCCATTTTCTCATATCTTCTATCTCCCTTTTCAGAGTGCTGTAGTTTTCAGAGTAAAGATCTTTCACCTCCTCTGTTAGATTGATTCCTAGATATTTCATTTTTTGGATGCTATTATGAAAGAGATTGACTCCCCAATTTCTCTCTCAGTGAGTCTGTTGTTTGTGTATACCAAGACTATCGATTTTTCAGCACTGACCACCTTGTATCTAGCTATGCTACTAAATTTAGCAGTTAAGTCCAGCAGTCTTTTGGTTGAGTTTTTAGGATCCTCTACATGAAATGCTAGGACAGCATGAAGCAAACTTCCACCAACAGCTCCACTTGTGGGAGCTCAGTCCATGTTGGGCAACAGCTCAGTGCCCACTGCAACACAAACCAAGATTCCACTCTGCTCTGGGCCTCCAGTAGAAAATGTCCTGCTCTTAGTATTATGAGCAGGAGTCGATGAGCAGGCCCAGCAGAGATGCAGGCACTTCTAACAGAAATAGAGAGGAGCAGTCAAACCACTTTCCCTGGAATGAATTCCAAAAGAAAATACAGGGAGCCCAGGGAGCGGTCTATGAGTGCTTTGCAGACATGAACAGAGGACTGAGGGCTGGGCTTGTCCCAAGGTAAGGCCATTAGTCACAGCCTTGTCTTTCCTCCAAATCAGTCTCATGATAGAAGGAGAAGGAAGAGGGAGGGGGAGGGACAAAGACAGGCTTCTGTTTTCTTGTCTGCAGAAAACCGGTACTCTTCTACCTGCAGGGACCACCAGTGTGTTGCCTGCCCCAAATAAACCCCTTCTACTGTTGGTGCCCATAGCTCTCCAGGAACCACCCTCCCTCCTCAGGGCCATTATTCCAGACCTTCAGGATGGGCAAAGGCACACTCTGGCAAGGCATCAAAGCTCTGCCCATGCAAACCCAGCAATTAATTCTAGACCCTCCTCTTCTTCGGGACTTGGAGGTGTGTAGACACAAACCTGCAGCTGCTGATGCCAACAGAACAGTGGTGTCTGCCTAAGCCCAGAGCGAAATAGAAAAAGGCACAGCAGGTAGCAGGGAGGTAGCTGAGGCAATGCTAACATCAGGTTTAAGTCCTGGGAGGAAAGCAAGTCTATCTCTGGACCTCACAGCCCCGTGAGCCAAATCATTTCTCTTTTATTTATACCACTTAAAGTGGGGCTATGTCACTTATAACCCTATGGGTTTCCGTTCTACATAAAGATACTTTACGTAGATTAAAGGGATATACAGATATATATTACAGAGAAGGAAGATAAAGCATAGGTATTCAACAAATGGAGCTATTTGGACTCTCATTATTTGTATGATAAAAAGTAGCCCCTTCAGAAACATGCTAGTGGAGATAAAGAATTAGTAATAAAATTTTCCTTTTAAATGCTCTTAAAAGGTACATAACTAATTCAGGTTGGATGTCAAAAAGAAAAATTATGAATAGCATTGAGAAATAGAGAGGAGCAGTCAAACCACTTTCCCTGGAATGAATTCCAAAAGAAAACACAGCAGCCTTGGGACAATCACAGTGCCCGTTCCGTGATATGAAAAAAATCGTGTCATTTATAAGAAAAATAAAAAAGTGAAGTTAGGATTATGCTTCCACCAAGTGACATCAATTAAAAATATTTCCCCAAGCCCTCCACAGTCTCCCTGTAGAGATCAAGAGCAGGGTACAGATTCACCTCAGAGGTGATTCAGTCTCATTGTGCTACTGCTTGAGTTATTGCTGTGGTAAAACTGCCTGGACAGCCAGAGCACCCGCCTGGACCAGCGTCCTAGGACTACGGAGACGACACAGCTCCCTCCAGCGGCAGCACACCAGGTGCTTCCTTCTACCTTCATCTCTCCAGCATTTCCTCATTAAACATGGCTGAGTCCCAGGTTGTCTGCAAGCAGCTGCAATGCATAAGGAAAGCCACAATTCCCCTGTGAAATCCGCAGTCCTGAGTGGGGACAGGCACGTAAAAGCAGCAGCAAAGGTGTTTCAGGTGACTATGTGGAAGGCAGGCCAGGGCACACACCGCTAGCACTGGACAGCCACTTAGAACGGACCCAGGCTGCCCTCTCCTCCCAATACTCCAACGTGACTTCTTTCTAGCGCTGGGGAGCTTAACATTAAGTAGGTGTGGGGGATGCTTTCAAAATGTGCGCATCCTGCTTCACTCAGAACACCCTGGGCTACCGTAATGGGCAGCTGTAAGTTTTAGGATGCATCCCGAGCACAGTGCAGTGTATTCCAGTGAAGGAAACACATGTGAAGCCTGTGGGGCCTGAGAAGCAACACTAAGTGAGGTCTGGTAACACAGGACAGTGACTACAATAATGGCATCCCCAAACTTTCTCAGGGTAACAGATAACAGAAAAGCTTTGAAATCGCCACTTATCCCTCACAAAAGCACTCAGAGTCTACGGTGCAGACCTTTAATTAGACATAGTCTAACTTGTATTTTTAATATTGCATGGAAAGGAAGGGAGGTTTAAGCATCACTAAGGGACATAAACAAAGTCTGTATATTGATGGCTGAAAACTAAAAGTAGACTTCCAAAGGTCAACTAAAATTTCAGCATCTTAGATAATCTCTGAAAGTCAGGTTAACAACAATAGTGTATCCTTTTGCTAACTAAACACACATTCCTCCCCTTTGAACTTCCCTTGGAGCAGTCAAACCACTAAGTTTCCTAACAGTAGGAAACTTAGTAAATATCAGAATTCAAATCCCACACACATCAGATCTACACTTGTAATTCTTTGGAAATGTCATTTCAATTATCACTGTACTCATCCTGACCCAATTCTTTTAGACAACCACTATGCAGGCATAAAAGCGAGTCAGCTGGAAAAACTCAGAGCCAAATCTGGAAAAGGTTTCCTATCAGCACGTCCTCATACTTGAAAATATGACACCAAGAGCTATGTGCGCTTTGAACAAACCCTCCTCCAAGTTATCTGTCTCTGCTGTAATGACCTCATTCCCAGGAACGTTTAGCTAGAGGCAAACAACTATATTTTTGCATAAAAAGACAAAAATAAGATGACAATTTAAAATAAAAGCCAATGGTCTAATAAACCTTACTTCTCTACTAACAGCCCCATCTCTGCTCTGAGACACAAACCCACTTAAATCAAACCACATACAAACAAAATGGTATGCTCACTCCAGATCCCATTCGGGGCACTGCATTGCATGCAGTCTGCCTGGGTTTTGCTAGGTTGGGGGTTTGTCTTTCCTTGTTTCACTTGACCTTGATAGTTTGTGGAAGGCCTGCTTAGCTAGTTTATAAACTATCCTTCAATTTGAGTTTGCCTGAGTTCTTGCCGTGCTTAGACAGAGCTTATGGGTTAGGAGAAGAACACAGAGGTCAAAATGCTGCTGTCACCTCACCATGTCAAGAGCACATGATGTCAACAAGGCTGCCTGCTGGTGCTGACCTTGGGCCCTAGCAGAAGCAGCAGTTGTCAGATTTCTCCACTGTTAAGGGACTCCTCCCCACCCCCACACCCTGCTCCTGAGAAGAATCCCACCGGGGCTCCCCACACAGAGTGGAAGTCATGCTTCACATGTGATGTTTATAAAAATGATCTGGAAAAATTCTGCATTAGAAACTTGTCTCTATCATTCTGTTTATTCAATCAACTTCTTATTTTTTTTTAATCTTTATTGGTACATTACATATACGCATCATGATTGCACTCCATAATGGGGATTTGTACGAGTATAAGACACAACTTAATTCTCATTTTTTCCCATAGCCCTACCCACCCTACCACCCCCCCCATATACATAAAATTTGTTTCCTTACTTTTTTTGTTTCAATCAACTTCTTTATATCAGTATAAACTCATGATTTTATATTTTGGGTTAAAACACATGAATACCTCATTTTGTTGCTTGAAGAATTCCAACTCTGGCCACTGTCCGCATCCCTCAGACATATCCTCATCTTCTGCTTTTTGGACACTTCCTTACTTTCTGCTTCTACCAGATGCACCAGACCCACCCTGCATAGTCCCTGCTCCAGCTCTCGAGTCAACCTGGCAGTATTAGAGCCCAAGATCTGGGAGCCGGATAGCAGATTCTTTCCTAGTGTTCTCATAGTTAAAGGTGCACTCCACACCTACACCAAAAGATCAACCATATCACTGTATACCTCAGTCCAACTCCACCTCCCAAATGATCATCTAATCCTGCCAGTGGATTGCATATCTGTATCACACAGGACTTTATGTTCCAAGTCCAGTACCTATGCCAAGTCATTCACATGTTCCGAGTGGCAAAAAAGTGATTATTCCCAGTTTGCTCTGAAGGAAAACAAGGCTGAGAGACAAGCTATCTGCCCTGATCACACACTGTTCACACATAGGCCACAGACCCACTCACTCACTGTGTAGACATTTGCTCATTCCAGCCCTCATGCTACAAGCCCACCTACAATACAAGCAGAAAAACCAGTAATCTCAAAATTCATCTTGGGGACCGGTGACCTTTTTTGGGGGGGGGGGTTGATTTACACCAGTCTACACTGAACTGAGAAAAAAGTGGTAAAGTTCACATAAAACTAAATTTATTCAGCTTTTTAAAATGTACTTAAAGAACTATCTTTCACTCTGAGATTACGTATTTCTTACTTTTTAATGAGTAACTTTTCTATTGCTGGACAAAATACCTAACATTCAAAGCTAAAGGAGGAAAGGTTTATTTGGCTTATAGTTTGGTCCATATTTGGCTGGCTGCAAGACAGGGTGGCATGGTGGAGAGGCACCGCAGGGGAGAAACTGTCCATGGAAAGGAGGTAGGCAAGAGCAAGCAAGGGACCTTAGGTAGCTTTTTCCTGTTTCTTGTATTTCTATCTAGGCTACCAGGCGTAGGTGCCAAACCAATCAGTGGACTGATTTAGTAATCACACCCTTAATCCTAACCACCCTTCACCCTGGTACTACACTATGAATCAAGCATATACTCTAGACCCAGCCACCTCTGACCACATGGGGCTTTGCAGGGGACACACAGATACACAGATCATAACAATGTTAGTGCCCCTTATTTTATGAAATACCGAAGACAGGTGAGGTTGGGTTGTTTTGTTGTTGCTGTATTTGCTAAAATTAAAGTCTGTCACCCTATAATCAGTCTCCCTCATCCTTTTTTTTTTTTTTTTTTAGGTTTTTTGAGACAGGGTCTCACTTTGTGGTTCAGGCTGGCCCTGAGCTCAGCCTCAAACTCACAGCACAGCAATCCTCCTGCCTCTGCCTCCCAGAGTGCTGGGATTACAGGCGTGAGCCACCATGCCGGGCACTGTGGTATGTGGTACTGGTTGGGCGTGAGTCTCCACGCCCAGTATGGTATGTGGTTACCGGGGATTGAACCCAGGTCCTTGCGCTTGCAAGACAGGCGCCGGAACCACTGAGCTAACTCCCAGCCCACCCTCATCCTATTTTTAAAATATAACTCTCTACAAAGTAAATGATTACAGCAAAGCCCTCGACTTCTTAAGTGCAGTGTGTAAGATCCTTGTCTATCTTAACACTCTCTTCTTCAGGAATCTCAAATGGCTTCTAATAATGAACTCATCATGCCTGTATTATAATTTCCTCTCCCAGAATCCATCCCCTACAATCTACTAGATAAGCAACTAATAACGAACATCATGTTTTCAAAGTATCTTCAAGGAGGGCCAAAGCTCTTTTAGTGGCATCTCTCTCAACACTTCACTTTCTAATTATTTCTTACAGTTTATTGAAAATGGCACAATTTCAGAAGAAAAGAAGCAAACAATAAGGTTTGGTCACAATACAGTAGGCAGGAAGGCAATACTCAGCACGGCAGGAGGCCTTGCTAGATAAAGCCCTTCTCTAAAAACAAGAGCAAGCTTTTCCACTCCTGCCATTTGGCCTGAAACCTCAGGGCTGCTCCTCATGTGGCCACTTGCTATGAGTATCGCAGAACAAAAACAAAAATCAGCAAGAATATGTTCTGAAAATATTAAAATACTCTGTACACAGTGGGATGCAGACTGTCAATGATTCTTTAATTAGCTAGTCTGCTATATGACAGATTGACAGATAAGCAAATATGCCACAGCTACAAACAGCAGTCTTTAATTCTTGTTTCCTACCTAAGAACGGTGAAAGTTACAAGGCTTCTTACCCTTGCATCTCAGGTAACAGTGACTGGGGAGAGAGGCACACTGAAAGGAATTATCAAGCACAAGGATCATCTGTATCTTAAACTCATGCCCAAAATGCTTTCTTTACAGCCTTTAACATAAAACAATTGACTCTCATATTACTTTGCCTTGTTATTTAAAAACAACAACTTAAGATAAATGCTATTTATAAGGCATTTCTAATTCTCACATGAAATGCCTCGAAAAAAGTTCCTTCACATGAATCATTTAACACTCCTATCCAGGTATTGGTTTCCTACATCAGCCTACCTTAAAAATGAAATACTATATTGAAATAGGAAATAAAAGCAGGGTTCACTGTACATTATATATTAATTCTCAATGCAAAAGTATAAGCAGAAATATGGAATCTCCCAGAATAGCAATTTTCAGCCAAACTTTCAACTTTGGTTGCATATCAAATTCAGTTTAAGACAGAGATACACACCTGCAATGATCTTCTACAATAAAAACAAAGTATAAAAAGTGAGGTATATGCCTTCCCACAATGGGAGACAAACAAACACTCATTATTGTGTACAATTTTACTCTCTAACTGCCTGCTTCAGTGGAAGGGTTTAGAAAAATCCTGCAGAGAAAACAAATTAAAAGACTGGTAGGAAAACCATCCCCCTAGAACACCAACACAGTATACAGGCGGTCCCCGTGCCATCCACCATCCCCTGCCTAAAACATAAACCTGGTTCATATGGAGTCTTTCAAAATCATTTCAATGCTGCCCAAACTTAGGTAAAATCTTTACTGGAAAGACAGAGGGCTAAGCAGTAAGGCTGTTGTGAACAGAAATTCTTGTGTTTTTCCTTTCCACATTTGCATTTTATAGATTCCTCCTTTGAAAGGGAGGGGAAAAGGTAAAGAATGAGTCTCAAAATGAAACAATGTCTGCACAGCTATAATTTATAGGTGCTTTTCTTCTATATGCCATTGGTGAAATTCATAAATTTCTAGTCAGTAAATCTGTTTTTAGACCATCAGAAGCTTATTAACAAATGCCTTACATTACAGACGTAGACTTATTTTTATAACACACAAGCTGTGAACATTAGAGCAGAGAAAGTGTGATCAAAAGACAGCCTACCTCTGCTTTCTTTCCCTCTCTATTCTCTTCTACTTTTTTTATTCTCTTCTACTTTTGAAGGTAAATTCTAATGTTTAAAAATCTATAGGTTTTACAATATTTTCCCTGACTAAATGCAATTAATGTTATGCAATTACCTTAAGTTTCAGGCATAATTTTTAGTTACCAAAGCAATTATGAGATATTTTAAGTATTTTATTCGCTTCCCGTTCAACCAACAATAATTACAAACACTTTCTAAAATATAAGAGAACAGCCTACCTCTCCCAGTAGTCATGACTGCCGGAGATGTTGGTACCAAATAGAAACACTGTTCTGACAGCCAGACCTACTCAAAGCAACTTAAGCATCAGTAAACTCTCCGCCCACAGCTTCTTCTGGGAGTTAGCACCAACAACAACTGCCACCCTATTCCAAAATAAAAGCCAACACTGACTGTAACAGCGACTTTTAAAAAGAAGCAGAGAAGTGAACCTTCTCCTCCATCTGACTTATGTAGAAAATCTTCTTTAAGATTATTATTAAATATTTTTAACCAACTATCTAATTTTCTCCGTAAAAACAAATATCCTTGATATCTGAAATTAGCAAAAGCAATCTTGTTTGCTGACAGGAAACAAAATAGGCTACTCAATGCAGCTTGTGCTACTCTCTGGTATCAGAAACAGCCTCAGGTTATTTTAGGTGGACTTCTTAGTAGAGTCCAACACATCTGCCAGCCTTATGCCTTTTAACACATTATCTGTGCATCTGTGACTATGGAAACACTTTCCTAGGATACTGAACCAAATTCCAGACCCTGCAAGAGCCAGTCGAAAATGGGGAGGGGTGGAAACCCATTGTGGGCACCTAGTCCACTGATTCATAATCACTGCTTTTAAAGGCAATGTGTGGATAATAATGGCTCAGCTTCTTAATAAAGATTCGCCTTTAAAAGAATGCTTTGTACTTGCTACACCTGCAATAATTCAGACTTTACCTAACACAATTCATCATTGGTCTATCTGTTTTCAGACTTGTATGGGTATTTCTCATTTCTAACAAAGCAGAAATGTCTGTAACATTTGAAGTTACAATTTTGGGGGGACAAAAAAACTATTTTGTATTTGGTACAAATGATACCCTAATCATTTTAGGATTATCTTTTACTCATTTTATAGATTTATCTGCAAACATTTTGTCTTTTTGCTTAGCTCCAGATTATGGAGTTTACATTGATTTAATCAATGTGACACTTTCTGTCTTTCCTCATAAACATTTTAGCTTTGCTTATAAAGCTCAAATTCATGTGCATTTTTAAACCAAATTAATGTTCATGGCCTCACTTCAATCAAATCCAATCAGAGATCATTAAGTGGTTGCAGATAAAGGACACTGACTAGTCTAATTACTGGCTCTTTCATTCTGAAAATCCAATTCTCTCATGAGCATAAGCACATCTGCATGATTTTAAAACTTACACAGAAAATAATTTGCTTTTGAAATCCACGGAGAGAAAAACTGTAATTTTTGCTTCAAGGGGTTTTCTAATTATATGGGAGTAGAAAAAAAAAGAAAAAGAAACATCTACTTAGTAACATATTTTTATCAGCCCTGTTCTTGCCATTCAAAGCTAAAAGGCCTCTAGGTAACCTAGCAACAAGGAGGACTCATACAAAATGGAGTATTCTATTATAGACAGGCAGACCACTTTATGCTGACACTGAAATGATTCTCACTGCTTTTAGTTATAATTCTATCATACTTTTTAAAAATTAAGTCATAGGTTTCACACAAATATAATCAACTAAACTTCACTGAACAACATTTTGAACACGTCAAGAAAAACAACCGAGGATGAAATCCACTTACTCTTTAGAGCAATTCTCCTTATATTAATCTTTCAACTTAGTACAAATCCACAGCGTTTCTTTCTCAAAAAAGCATTATTATATGCACTAATAAGTCAAATAAAACAGATAAATAGGACTTCCTCAAAATTTACACTATGAAGATACTTCACAGATACTATGAAGAAACCAAGATGACCTATAGAATGGGAAATACTTATCTTCTAAGAGTCTCATATTCAGAAGCTATGAAGAATTCTGCCCAATTACAAAAAGACAATAGTTCAGTTTAAAAAGGACATACAACAAGTGCAGTTCTCTAAGGAAGATAGCCAATAAGCAGCTGAATGTTAATTCATCCTACCCTACCACTAATCGTTAAGGAAGCACACCTCAAAACCACAGTGAGATGCCTCTTCACCTACTGTGATGACTATGACCAAGAAATGGAAAACAACGAGTGTGGCCAGACAGAGAAAGCCTAGAAACCGCCAATGGGCATATAAAATGGTGCAACCACTGTAGAAAACAGTGTGGAGGTTCCTCAGCACATTAAGGAGAAGGAGAACTGCCACATGACGCAGCATCCCCACGCCTCAGCGTGTGTCCCCTCAAAGGAACTGAAAACAGGCCTTCAAGGAAAAACTTCTACATATGTATTCAAAGCAGCAATATTCACACTAGACTAAAGATAAAAACGATCCATGGGGAAATTAATGGATGAATACATTGTGTCTATATCTATATACATGTAGACACAGATTATCTGTGAATGTGATAAGATGAATTATATTCTGGAATTGAGTAACTTTGTATGGAATGAGTATTATTGAGAGCATTATTGAGTATTATTGAAGAGCATTATTGTGAATTTAAAGGAACATATTACATTTTAGATGTATACCCCACAATAACCTGGAACTCTTAGCAATAACACAAGTATAAATTTAGTCTCAAATATCTATCATGAAAAAGTTTAAATAAAAAATGCTTGTGAGTATGTGGGGGGAAATGAACCCTTCTACACCACTGGAGGCACAGGGATACAGGAAGCCCCCCCTCTCAAAAAAATATATAAAGAAAAAAAACACATTGTTGGTGGGAATATAAACTACTACAACCACTATGGAAATCAGTGTGGAGATTTCTCAAAAAACTAAAAGTAATGCCCAGTGTGGTGGCACATGCCTATAATTCCAGCACTAGGGAGGCTGAGGCAGGAGGATCTTTACATTTCTTTATATAATGTATATGTGTGTATACATATATATGTATATATGTGTGTGTGTGTATATAGACATATATATGTGTGTATATGTGTGTGTATACACACACACATATATATATATGTATATAGCAAAATAGTAGATAGATAAATAGGAAGTAGGAAGATCTTTTTCAAATGAAAATATTCCCATGTTATTTAAAACTGTCCCAGGGCAAGGGAAAAGGGAGTAGCAAAAAGCTGCCCAGTCCAGACAATGATGCTGCACAGCAGTCTTTGTTCAGAAAGGGTCAGACCTTATTTTAACAAAACAATAGGCTATACGTGGGTTGAGGCCAGAGGCCAGAGGCCAGAAGAAGCTAGTAGACCATTTAAGTGGTCTAGCTAAAGAATGACTGAAGATGGGACAAGGTAGACAAATTCAAGATATACTGAATCCATAGAAATCAGAAATAAAACAGGAAAAATGAGGCCAGTTATCAAGATGACACCTAAGCTTTAACTTACACGTCTGGATGGATAATGGAACAGCTGGCATGAAGGAAATACAGAAAAGATTCACGATGCAGTTACTGTCTTGTACTTTGTCTTCCAGCTGAAAACAGCGCACAAATATCTTTTTTAGATTTATGTCTCAAATAGGTAAAAGAGAAAATGTCAGACAGGCAGCTGCTCCACATATAGTTATAACTTTGAGATCTGGACAAGAAGCAAACACAAAGACTATGATGTGTGATCAGTAAACAAAATGACAGCCATGGATAAGTATAACTGGAGAGAAAGCACTGTCAGGGGTGTGGACGAGGGCTGTGGACCACGCTTTACTCAAAGGAAGGCAGACACCAAAAGGCAAAAGGAAATCAAGAGGCAGTAAGATCATTTCTTTCTTTCTTATTTTTTTAAATTATGGTAAAAAACAGACACATCATTCCTTAAATAAGAAAGAAACTGGAATACTCAGAAGGGAAAGAACCAGCTAAGGATGCTCAGTGTTATTTTACAGTGTGGAAGTTACAGCTAGCACAAGACAAGAAAAAGAAATTTTAAAGGCACATTGATCTGAAAGATCACAATTATTCCTACGTGCAGGTGACATAATCATCTATGTCGAAAATTCTGTTTATAATCTAAGCTGAAGAAGGAAGAGAATGGTTAAAACAGAAGGTAAATGGGCTTTGAGAAAGTCAGTCAATGGTCTGTCCAGAGAAGTTCCAAGAATGGTTATGCTGGAAGTTATTGAAGGAAAAAAATTAGAACAAGGGACAAATTTTGTTCCATTACTATTTCAGTTTTCCTCTGCCACTTCAGTGTTCAATGAATTTAGTAAAGAAAGAAATGAGGTTGCTTGTTTTCTGAGAGCCAGTGGACACCTTCATGAGCTCTCAAACATACTGTAAAAAGACTACAATTTGATTAGGAATTTTGAAAATCTTTATCAATATGCATTAATGATACTTTTTCTATGTAAAACATTTTGTCTAACAATTAAAATCCTACATACACAACATACTGAGCATAAGTTGTAAGCCTCTGGGGAATTTTAAAGGCTTCCTTAAGCGTGCACCAGCTTTAACAAAGATGCCTCAGGAACTACTACATCTTTAATCTACCACTAAGCTCAGTACACAGACACACGTGCATGTGCACGCACAATGAAATTCTGGGGCAGTATTTACATGGAGGCACTTAGAATAAAATGCTGCTGAGAGGTGCCCAGTGCCACAGTGCTTTGGCACTCACGTGTCATGTTCAGTAAAGCCCGCACACTCGTGTGCAAGCCCTGACACAAGTCCAGCCTTCTACAGTGACAGCACTGGAATGAAATTCTGCCTCATTCTGAGTAGAGGCTATAAAGCATGAACTTCCTTTTCTGCTACAACTTCTACTTCACTGCATAGCATTGTCTCAGTACTGATACTTTTTAAAGTAAGAAATTATGTAAGTACACAAACACACCCAAGCAATGCAGGTTTTGGGGTGCTCATGGGGAAGCCCCACCCACCCGGGCATCATCAACCCTGCCCAACACCAGCACACTAGTCAGAAACCAGCGCATGGGACCCTGTTCTACTAACAATCTTAGAAGTATATAGAATGCACATGCAAATACACAAGGTGGTCATGTATGGTGGTGCCTGCCTCTTATCCCAGCACTGGGTATGCTGTCCTGCAGGGAGCCCTAGGGATAGAGGAAGGGAGAGGTGGTGAATATTTCAGGAAGGATCAGTAAGCACTCAGGCCAGAGACAAGGGGTGCTCAGAATGTCTGACGGTAGCACACAAGTAGGCCAATGTGGCAAAAGCAGAGAAAATTTTCAGGATGAGCAGGAAGAAGGACATCAGAATGGGAGCCTGGGACTCCCTGAAGTGCATTCTGGATGTGCATGTAAATAGGGGCATGGCACCTGACTTAACTTCTAAAAAGATCACACCAGTTGCTATTAGAAAAACACCTTCTAAGTGTGGGAAAGAGAAGCAAGGAAACTGATCAGGAGGCAGCCAAGAGTCCTGTAAAATACCACTGTACCTCACACAAGGAAAACAAGAGCAGGGACAGTGAGAAGGATGTATTTTAATAGTAAAGTCAATGGGATTCGGTGACAGGGTTCAATGGAAATTATGAAATAAAGGCAGGTCTGCAAAAGCAGGAGAATGAAGGTTAAATCCGTAGCACCAGAAACCTTTACTGAACCATTTACTTCAGTGTTGAGAAACAGCATCCATTATACCAACATAAAATGAAAATGGGAATACGATTGCTTTTTCTACTCACCATTTGCAGATTGTACCATATTTCCAGATTTTTGGACCTCATCAAATTTTGTAAAAATGACACTCAACCTGTATGGAAATAAAAAGACATATAAACCACCAATTCGCACTGCTCAAGGTCAACTATAAAACATTCATGTAAAGTTAAAGAAAGTTGTCAATGATATAGACTCACTGGAAATTAGTAATTTGATCAGGAACGCTGACAAAAGCCAACAGCAGCTGAGAACTTACTAAGTGTGGGGCCAGCACAAAGGAGCGGCTTCGATCTGATCTCAGAGATCGCGCTGAGAGCTCACAACAGCTGATCACACATTACCTCCGTCAGGACGCATTCCTCACTGTGGGGGTAGGTTACAGGGGTGCGAACGCCAGCCCTGGTCCTCAAAGCTAAATGTGACTGCACCACAAAATGTAAATATGATTTTAGAAGTGTATATTTCTCCTTTTTCCTTCTAATAAGAGATTGTTACTTACTCTGGATGAAGCTTTTAAAAATGCATTTAATGTCACTTTACAAGGGCTTTTGTGACTTCAGCCTCATTCAAAATGCTACAATTTCTCCAGAAACAAATGTTGTAACTGAATAATCTTTAGTTTTAAAAAATCTGCTTGACATTTATTTTCTATTAATGGATCATTTTACCTTGACATTAAAAGTGAAGCAAAACTCCTGAAACAGTCTAAATATTTCATCCTGGTGACACCGAAAATTAAGAGGTGAGAGGAGTATAATTATTACCTCACAGAAAATGTTAAAAGAGCCTTTCCTGGGCAGAACACAGGTATCTGGAATATCCGTAAAGGTTGAGATTCCAAAGCAAAGCGCTCTGCACTCAAACCAAGGCCACCCACCTCAGTGACACACCACCCTGCCTACAGCTCTACTCATTCCACACTTGCCTTTTCTTCTCAACCAGAGCGGAAGCTCCTCAGGGGCTGTGCCAGGAGCTGCATCTTTTGGTATCTGAACCCAGCACAGGCCGCGTAGAGAATCCGTCAGGAGAGTTCTGCCACAGTGTCAGAGAGCTGGTCCCTAAACTGCCCCTGACATTATTCCAGGACACTTCAATGACTTCACATCTGCTCTTAGTGCATTAATCCACTCACTCTTTCAATACCACTTAAGGTCCACGGTGTGCCCAGCTCCAAGGCAGCTAACTGAGGGTACCCTCTAGAGCTTAAATTTTAAGTAACAGTAACAAGAAAGCCAAAACACAAGCAAAATGAAGGGACACACCAGCCTGACAAATGCACTCCCTCTCCTTTTCCCATCACACAGGACACAGTCTTTTCAAGCCATATTTCCATCTAAACCGAGATATAACCAAAATTCCTCTAGACAACCACTATTAAATAAATCCAAGTGGACACTGAAATAAATCTCTACCTGCCAACTCAGGGCCAAACATGAGTAACAGTATTACTCACGTTCAAATCCAGTGGGTACTAAAGATTTGGAAAGATGCCTTAGAAACAATAGATGGAAACATGTTTCCATCACCCTCCCTGTCGGCTCAGCAAGCCCCATTAATCACACTACTCCAGGCTGCCAGCTGTGTCACTTTATGGTGTCACAGCCATACCCTCTGAGGTGAGCACGCCCATGAGTTTCAAGGTAGCAGTGGGGTGTAGGTGCAGTCTGGTGTCATACTGGAAGAGGACCCGTGTTCTTCCGTTCCTCTGAAAGCAGTCCCAGCTGTAAGCAGCAAACGCAAAGGGCTCTTCAGGTTCTCCATCAGTCACGAGGTCCACTCTCTGTGGCCGCCTTAACCACGACTAGGAGTGAGGACACTGAGAGGGTCACTGTTGGCACCGGCACCTCACCTCAGAATTCCTTCAGAGGAGGCCTCTCCCTCGGCTCTTACACTCAGGTAGCACTGGGTGCTCGCTCTCTTCTCAATCACTTCAACCCTGGCTTTACAACCTTTGAAAATCAACTTGTTAAAAACTCTGGAAGCTGGGGCCAGGGAGTTAGCTCAGTGGTTCCGGCGCCTGTCTTGCAAGTGCAAGGGCCCGGGTTCGATTCCCCGGTAACCACATAACAATACTGGGTGTGGAGACCCACACCCAGCAGCAACCAGTACCATATACCACAGTGCCGGGCGTGGTGGCTCATGCCTGTAATCCCAGCACTCAGGAGGCAGAGGTAGGAGGATAGCTGTGATGTGAGTTTGAGGCTGAGCTCAGGGCCAGCCTGAACCACAAAAGCGAGACCCTGTCTCAAAAAACCTAAAACAAAACAAAACAAAACAAAACAAAAAACTCTGGAAGCTGAACAAAGGCTTGCAATATCTGAGTAATATTTCTCCAAGAAAAGGGGTTGAGTCTTAGTAACAGTGGACTCTTCATTGCTTGGCTGGGCACGTTCCCTCCCGTCTTTAGCGAGGCAGCTAAGAACCCACAGCCTTGCAGCTACTGCAGTCTGAAAGCCAGGACGCTGGCAACCACCAGAAGGGGCTGAGCGAGTCTGGATCTGTCCCAAGATCCCGTCATATGACTCCTCTGGTGCATCCCTGTACTCCACTTGCAGCTTTTCACCTCTGAGCCTGACTCGGAGCATTCCCTACTATGACCTCTGCCCACATGTCATAGGTGGCTGGATTAGAGTATGTGAATGAGGGTTAAGGGTGTGACACTGGGAAGAGGTGGAGGAGTGATGGAAGCGCCACCCTGGGCATGGGTGGTACCAGTCAAGAGACTTGCAGACTGGATGGGATATAGAGAAACAGAAAGAAGGTGGGCCTACTGCTCACTGCCTTGGCTGCTTGCTGCCTTTCTCTCTTGAACTCGGTGTTAGGTCTCCCCTTATGTGAGACCTTTCCCCCAGGACATGACTGAAATGGATCACCAACAATTATTCAACCTCTATGCTGCTTAAGATGACTATACACCAGGACAAGCAAGCTGCCCAGAAAATGAAAAAGAAAAAGTTGGAGAACAAGGTGTTCACAAGGAACCTTAAAAGCTTCTGGAGATTTAGCACAGTGCCACTAAACTCTCTTGCAAGCACAAGGGCCTCAGTTTGATCCCCAGTACTGTTAAAAACAAAAAACAAAACAAACAAACAAACAAAAAAAAAAAACCCTTGAAAGCAGTGACACATTCCTGAGAACGTAGAAGGCTAGAGTAGAAGGCTATACTCATGTGCAAAGTTGTGCATGTGCCTGAGGAAGACCCATGAGGGCACGAATACATGTCTGGCTGACCTTGAGACTGCACAGACAGGAAGTGAAAGAGAAGGCAGAGGTGTAACCTGCCTGTCACACACAGCAGCACAGTTTGACACACACTGGATGCCAGTCAGCAAGGGGAACACACTGGCTCCTGGAAGCTAAGGGAACTTCTGTCTAATCATGAAATGACCGTTTAGCTTACTACATACTTCAGTATTCAAATACAACAAGAAAACATTTTACATAATTAGTTCAGGCCAGTCACTCAACAATAAGCAACAAAAACCACAGATGGTCACAAACAACAACAATCACCTGGGAAAGAGTTAGCACAATATGTTATTTTAAATGCGGTTTCAAAAGAAAATTATGAAATGTGTAAAGAAACATCAAAATATGGCGTATACAGGGAAAAGGTCAACAGAAACTATCTATAAAGATGTCCAGATATGGCCCAGGGATTTAGCTCAGTGGCTCTGCTGCCTATCTTGCAAGCACAAGGATCTGGGTTCAATCTCTGGTAACCACATACTATACTGGGTGTGGAGACTCACACCCAGCAGCAACCTGTACCACATACCACAGTGCCGGGCGTGGTGGCTCACGCCTGTAATCCCAGCACTCGGGAGGCAGAGGCAGGAGGATTGTGATGTGAGTTTGAGGCTGAGCTCAGGGCCAGCCTGAACTATAAAGTGAGACCCTGTCTCAAAAAACCTAAACAAAAAAAGATGTCCAGATATGGGACTAATTCAATGAAGAGTTAAAATCAACTATAACAAATATGTTGAAAGATGTAAAGCAAGAACAAGAACAATGTCTCACTAAAGGGAGAATATAAATGAAAAAGAAAATACACAAGAAAATCCATATAGAAATTCTAGAGATGAAAAGTGTAATAATTAAGCTGGGTGTTGTAGTACACATGTATATTCCTAGCACTTTAGGAGGATGAGGCAATGTGAGTTCAAGGCCACATGCGCTACTCAATGAGATCTTGTCTCAAGAAAAAAAAAAATGGAGGAGTGAGAAAGAGAAAAGGACAACAATTGAAATTAAACATTCACTGAAGGGGTAAACAGTTTGTTGTCTGTCTAGTTATGCAGTGCTGGGAATCAAACCCAGCACCTCAGGTATGCAGAGCAAGCCCTTGTCTACTGAGCCATGTGCCCATCCCAGAAGATCTCAGTTAGAAGAAGAATCAGGAAAACCACAGATTAGCCAATTTAGGTTATCTCATCTGAGAAACAAGAAAACAACAGAGGAAAAATGAGTAGAGGTGAAGGCATCATCTTATAATTCCAGCACAACAGCATATACTTTTCCCAGGCAAAGAACATGGGACAGAATGTGTATATATGTATACACTTCTATATGGAGAAATAATAGCCAAGTTAGTCACAGAGTTTATATAAAAGAGGAATATACACATTCAAAAGGTACAAAAAAGTACAACAAACTCCAAATAAGACCAAGATTCAAACCAAGACACATGACAACCAAACTGGTGAAAGAAAATATTTAATGAAACAAGAAAAAGCCATTCCTCTTATAGAAGCAAAAGATCAGTATCTAATTTTTCATTAGAAACAGCGAGGGCCAAGTGGTGGCAGGATGATAAATTCCAAGTCCTGAAAGATACTGCTGCTCAAGAATTTTGTATCCAGAGGAATTAGTCTTCAAGAACAGAGGAGAATTTATCATGTTCCCAGATAAACGAACAAACAAAATTACAGAATAAAATAGACCAAATCAGCCTATAGATAAAGTGTACCAATGAAGTTAACTGTGTAAATAAAATGAAAGTCATACGTAAATACACTGTATAAGATAAATTTGTGTTTAACTCTTATTATCCTACATAACAAAACTGCAGAATGCAATAGTTATAAGCTGTGTGTTGATGGACCTGTATTGAGGCAGCATGCATTATAATAACAAAAGAGAAAAAAAAATTCAACAACAGTAAGAATTGAGAAGCCTTAAGCTAGACATAGTGACACAGACCTGTAATCCCAGTACTCTGGGAAGCTCATACAAGAGAATTATATATTCAAGACCAACCTGCGCAATATAGCAAGATAATCTGTAAAAAAAAAAAAAAATTTTTTTTAAGGTAGTAAGGATATAGGTCAGTGCAAAGTCCCTGGGTTTAAACCCACTTGAGAGAAAGGGGGTGGGAAGGGGGAGGGTTTCAAATCAATACAATTTTATATCTTACAAAAGTTAGAAACATCAATTTAAAGGATCAAATGTATATTTCTTTAAAACTGAAAACATTTAAAAAACAAGAAAAAGGAAATCAAATTGAGCCAAAAGGAAGGAAAAAATGAAGTTAGGAGGAAGGGCTCGAGCTTCAAAAACAAGGAAATAATAGATTTGAATGAAGTAAGTAAAATACCAAACAGAGAAGAGCAGGAACAAAAATCTAAAACTTTGAGGCCAGAGATTTAGCTCAGTGGTTCTGGTGCCTGCCTGGCAAACACAAGGTCCAGGGTTCAATCCCCAGTAACCACATACCATAATGCCAGGAGTGGTGGTGGCTCACACCTGTAATCCCAGCACTTGGGAGGCAGAGGCAGGAGGATTGCCAGTTCAAGGCTACCATGGACTACAACGTGAGTTCAGGGCCAGCCTGAACTACAAAGCGAAACCCTATCTCAAAAAAACTAAATAAAAACCAAAAATAAGCCAAAAATTTGTTCCTTAAAAAAAAAAGCCAAATAGACAAAACTTTTAGCTAGACTACTCAAAAGAAAAATTCAAATTAATAAATTTTTTTTAAAAGAAAAAATAAGGATTACCAGGGGATAATATCAACAATTATACACTCAACATTAGATGCATTAGAAACTAATTAAATTTTTAAAATACAACTAAAACATGTGAGAAAATACTTTCAAATTCATTCTGTAGAATATTACACTAACAAGAAACAAAAAAAAAGTCACAGTAAAAGAAAATGTTTCTTATGAGTATAGATACATAAATTAGCAAAATTAATGTACTATGAGAAAGTAAGATTTATCCCAGGAATGTAAAGTGGGTTAATATCCGGAAAACAGTGAAATATAATATATCAAATAGCAGCAGAATAAGAAACAATCACACAATCACAATAAAATATAGAAAAATATTTTACAGTGTATGTTTTCATGACGTAAAAAGTTCAATGACACAGTAGGCATACGAAAGAACTTCAGTCTCATAAAGGCGTATACAGAAACTACCCACTACTAACTTCACAACTGATGGGGGATGACAAATAAAACCTTGGGCTTTAAGATCAAGGACAAAACAAAGACGGCCTGTCCCACTACTCAGCACTGTCTGGAGATTCTAGTCAGGGTTTTTAGGAAAAAAAATAAACAGAAAGCATCCACATTGGAAAGGAAGAAGCAAAACTACTGGCAGATGGTCTATAAACAATCTACAACCTAACCATTAAAATAAGCAAGCTCATGAAGGTTGAAGAATTCACTATTTTAAAAATCAATTGGGGGAGTTGGGGATTTAGCTCAGTAGTTCCAGCACCTGTCTTGCAAGCCCAAGGACCCAGGTTCAATCCTGGTAACGACATACAATACTGGGTGTGGAGACACAGCCAGCAGCAAACAGTACCACATAACACAATGCTGGGCGTGGTGGCTCACACCTGTCATCCCAGCACTCGGGAAGCAGAGGCAGGAGGATTGCTGTGATGTGAGTTTGAGGCTGAGTTCAGGGACAGCCTGAACTACAAAGTGAGACCCTGTCTTAAAGAAAAAAAAAAAAATCAATTGGTTTGCTATAGATTGATAAAAAACTATATGAAAGAGAAATAAGAAAAAAGTTCTACTTATATTAGCATTAAAGAATGAAACATGAGCTGAGTCTAGTGGTACATGGCTATAATCACAGCAATTGGGAAGATGAGGCAAGAGGATTATGAGTTTAGGGCCAGCCTGGGCTACATAGCAGACATTTTCTTAAAAAATATATAAATTTTTAAAAGTAGAAATAAGTTTAATAAAAGCAGCACAAGATTTCTACACTAAAAATTAAAAATAATTTCTAAAATTAAAGCCTAAAAAAGGAAAATATTCTATATTCTATATATATTCCTGTAATCTGGAAGACTACAGATACCCATATTCCTCAAATTTATCTGTAGATTCAAAGTAATTACTATTAAAATTCAAGATGCCTTTTCATGAAAAAGAAAAAAAGAGAGGATACTATAATCTTTCAAAAGCAAATCAAAGTTATTTACATAGGAAGGAGAATCAGAATGACTTTGCACTTCCCAACAGAAACAGTGAAAAGTGAGACGTGGGGATATTCAATACTCTGGATGAAAGTTTCCAAACTAGATTTTCAAACCCCAAAGATCTTAGTAAGAAAAAAGATATTCTCAGATTAAAATTTTTTCCTTTGCCACACCTTCGCTGAGAAAGCTATTAAAGGAAATGCAGAACTACAGTGAAGTAAACCAAGACAGACCTAGTCTCCAAGAACGCGCCTCCACAGAGGTGAAGCCAGCACACGCATCTGTCCAGAAAGTGAACTGAAGGCACCTCCAGATGGTGACACGGACAGGTCAGACTGATGGGTGTGCAGGCGGCAGTGACAGCAGTCAGTCCAGAGCGAAACAGGCTCAAGGAGACTTACACAACTGGACACAGAGGTCAGCATGCCGGGTACTAGTGTGCTAACAGTACACAGCCAACTATGCAAGTGAAATAAGGCAAATACTGGCTCCAGATTATGAGAGAAAGCAAAGTAATCACAGTATTAGTAAATTAGGCTAGCATATATCATCACAGTATAAACTAAGTTTTGCTCTAACCAAAATTAAAATATATGCGCATTTGGTAAGAGAGATAGAAAGTGCACGAGAAGAGCACTCAGAGAAAAGGTAGCTGAAAACCCATGCTCCGTGTGGTGGAGGGTAAAAGGCAGAGGGTGAGCACTTGCCTAGCATATGTGAAGCCCTGGCTCTGATCCTCAGTACTGTGCACGTGCACCTGTGTGCGTGTGCGCACAAACACACACAATCTAAATGGTAAAAAAATCTCAATAACAATGCACATAAGTATCTGATGCACATGTCTACAAACTTATCTTTGTGTCAAAGGAGTTTTAATGGAATACATTTATTCTCTAAAACAAGTTCTTAAATGAAAGTAACAGGATCTAACTGAGCTTGGAGAAGTAGCCACACTCCTCGTTTTTTGTTTCTGTGGTCTTTTTAGAGAAAGATGAGCATGCCCAGCAGTGACATACCACTGTAGATTAGAAGGACCCACAATGTGTTTAACTGACTTTGTTGTTTATAATATTTTTTCCTCTTTAGAGCGCCAACTGCGGTGAGGGGAGAAGAGGCACAGTTTTCATCTAATTGTTTCATGCTCAGAAGGGTCCATGTAGGGAAGATCAAAATTAGAGCCTCTCTCTAGGAACCTAAATTAATAGGTCCTAAATTAAAACCATGTTGTAATTTAGCAGTAATGAATTCTCTTTATAAAATCAGTCTGATAGATCTTGGTAAGAGGGACTTGGCACATTTGTCATTAGCTTTATCTGTATGATTACAAAACTTTTCTTAAAAAATAGAGCATACATATATAATGAAAATATAAGCACTAAAATAAAAAGGTGGGTTGGGGAAAGAGACATATTTATAAGCTGTTTTTAAGAGATCAGAATAGCAACTGCAACCCATGGGCTCTTAGACCCTCTACTAAGGGAGGTTCTGTATATGTCTGATATTTTATCATAATTTTCTGTAATTTTAGCTGCAAGAAAATAAAACTTTGGTAATTCTGAAAAATAATTCTAGCTAAAATATTTCAAAACTTCTGTCGAATTTTTATAAATTTTATCAGTTTTTTTTTTTTAATGACTCATAACAGTGGTCAGTTACCAGTGCAGGCGGAAACTGTCAGGAGTCAGTCAATAATTAAAGCTCTCCTTATATCTAGCTTTATTATAATGGCCTTAACTTTACATGTCTTTTAATTACAGTTTTCTACTGGGTATTTAAGACAAGTTACAGTGAGACTTATATTAAATAAAATTAACCCTTTGTTACCTATCAATTGAAAATGGCAGAGGCAGTATGGTACCGACTTTTTATAAGTGCATTTAAAAATCTGGTTGAACATAACAATACTGGGGCATGGAGACTCACCCCAGCACCAACCAGTACCACATACCACAGTGCTGGGTGTGGTGGCTCACGCCTGTAATCCCAGCACTCAGGAGGCAGAGGCAGGAGGATTGCTGTGATGTGAGTTTGAGGCTGAGCTCAGGGCCAGCCTGAACTACAAAGCGAGACCCTGTCTCAAAAAACCTTAAAAAAATAAAATAAAATAAAATAATAAAAAAATAAAAATCTGGTTGATTCTCTCTATATAAAGGATTACGACCAAAAATATTTTTAATGAGAAAAGATGAAACAGCAATTTCTCATCTGCTTTTGCCATGAGTTATAACACTAAAACTTAGGCAAATAAAAAGTTTCAATTTTCCTTTTCCAAAGCAATTGTTATGTAATAATACCTACAGCAAATGTAAGCTTTAAATAGGCTGAAAAAGAATGTGATAGTAATTTAAAAAAAAAAAAAGGGAAGCAAATTTTATGTATGTAGGGGGTGGAGGGTTGCAGGAAAAGTTGAGAGGGGAAAAAATGAGAATCAAGTCATATCATATTTTGGTACAAACTCTCAATGTTGAATGCGATGATGATGTGTATTCATAATGTACCAATAAAGATTTGAATTTAAAAAAATAGGCTGAGCTAGGAACAGAGATATTATGAAAACTGGCCAAAAACTTAGGTTCACAAAGTCTACCAAATAGTCATCATGAACCAGATAATAGGTATTTTGCTCTGTCTAAAAGTAAGTTATCCTCAGGTTTAAAGCCACTATTGTTTAAGGAGCTTGGTTACCAAACGACAGTACCAAAAGAAATTTAACTTCAGTGAACTAATTTTTCTCCAAAGCTTTGCAAACTAAAACACACCACATTGCTGAAATTACTTTTCAGGAGGGTCACTGGAATGACAGTAAATGTAAAGCACACTGAAACACATGTTCAGCAAAGTAAGTCTCATATAGTTATGGGGGATTTACATGTTATTAAGTCAGAAGGCATGCCTCACAAAACAACATACAACAATACATTTTGATAAAAGTTAATTATATACTTAGTTTCTAAACATATCAAATAATACATGTAAATAGGTAAAATATTCTAGTGACTCAGGTTCACAGCTGAATGACATCTCATGTGGGTGGAGAAACATTCTAATATGAACTTTTTCTGGATATTTCTACCTTATTATCTGGCTCAGTGTGATTTTATCTCCCATATGATAAGAAGAGTTAAAGAACAATTTAATCCATGGCCCAAAATGCTATTTCCAGTTTGTCCAAATTGAAGTTGTTTAACGTGTTTTCTGTTATGCAACAAACTGTTGCTCAAGTGAGATTACTGCTCTTATTTAAATCATGTAGCTCATCTTATAACATTATTTATTCTATATTTATTAGAGATATAATCTTATTCTTCACAAATACAGTGATCTTTCCATGAACAGACTCTTAGAAAGCCCACCAAGATTTTTATTCTAGGACTAAATCCTAATCTACAACATTTTATGAGTACTACAGAATTTTGCTAAGCTAAAAAACCCATCATGCTCAAAAAATAAAACAACCCATAATGAGGTAAGAAAAATCAGTTACATGCAGTCTCATGATACAGCAGATACTAAATTCCCCAAACCAGGGTCTGATACTTTAACCCCCAGTCTACTTGAATGCATCCCCAACCAAATAAAAGTACAAGCCACACCCTTGACCCTCAAAACATCAGATCTTAGATTATGATTTTGTAACACACAAAGAAATGTGAAGTTTCACGAAATATAGTTCTGAAAGAACAGTTTTCCAGTCACCTGTCTGCCAGTTTTACAATGGCTATGAAAGATGATGCCATTTCCCTATGACCATCGTCTCCATTTGTGTCCACAATTTTTAGGAAAGATTTTAGGCAGCATGAGCAAGAGAAATCTCTTTCCCTATTCAAAAGTCCAAGCTCTTCTGCAGATTTCTTTTCAATTTTTAAGCATGGGGAAGGTAGCTTCAAGGTCAATGCTGGCACGGGCACCTCTGGGGCCCTGTTTGACACCTATTGTTGGGTTTCTAGGACTTCAGATTTAATGCTTCACTAGTACAACTCACAGGACTCAGCAGTCACTCCTATACTGTAATTCAGTACAGCAAAAGGCCAGCAAAAACAAGTGGCAAAGGGGACAGAGCCTGGGAAGAAGTCAGAAAAAGACTACCCTATTTCTAGAATCTCTCTTGTGGGAATCACACAAGATGTGCTTAAATCACCCCCAGAAGAGCTGATGACAGAAGTGATATGCTGCCTACCAGGAAACTTGCTCAGAGACAGTATTCAGTGTTTGCAGCAGGCTGGTCCCCTAGATACCTTCAGCTCCCAAAGGAAAGCACAGACAATGGTCTTGTCCAGTCAGGACACGACAAGCCTCTCTCATCCCACTCTGGGAACGGAGTTTCCAACTACGAGGCTGGGGCCAGCCTGGGAAACAGGCTCTTCTCAGGTCAGTGATCTCAGGCCTTCTATACTCACCTCCCCAGATCTTGGTTCTCTGGGCCATTTTTCCCGATCTCTAACCCATTGCAGTTTCTTTCCAACAATGCACAGGAAGCCACGTGTAAGACAGATGGTAACTGTGAAAGGTGGTGGGGCCACGGGGCCAGCATGAGCTACACAGCTGGTATGAAGCCATCCCTGCAGCAGGAAGGGGACAACGCTCACTTCATCTTCCAACAGCCCTCTCTGCTTACTGATTTGCCTAGAGACTGTCATTAAGTTCTTCTAACACCTAAGTGTTTGCACCACATATTCAGCGACCAGAACACAGATATACACAAGCTGAGTCTCCCTTATATGATGTGCCTGGGAACAAAGGTGCTTCAGATGTTATGCAGGGTTTCTGAGGCCGTTCGCTGGGGGGAGGAAGATTTGCACAGACTTTCTCAGTTCAGCGTAAACTCTCAAGATCTGGATTTCAGAGTATTTCAGATCTCAGATTAGGCATGCTCAACCTGGAACCCTGGTTTCACACATTATTCATGATTAAACAGATGAGAAATAGTTTTACTCTCATACACTGATTTTGTACACAGCCCAGGAGCCACAGTGAAAATACCCCTGGCATCCGATCTGACCCCACAACATAAAGGCACAGCTCACTTTCACAACAGGATGCTAAGACAAAGGACCCCTGTCCTCCACACCAATATTCTATAAACTTCAGTGACACACGGAGGGAAAAGGTAAAGGCCAGTCTGAAGGACAGGTTTTAATCCTGGCTCTGATCCTCACCAAGTGTGAAGTCTCCCAAAAGTCAGTGCATGTCTCTGGGTGCCTGCTGTCCACAGACAAAGGACAGGCCAAACACGCTGCTCTGTGAGGGGCACCCCCATTCTAAATGGCCTGCAGTTTTGCATCACTTTCTCCTTTAAAGCTACAGTACATGGCAAAGGTTTACAATTCATTTGGTATTTAGTTTCACCATCAAAGTTAAATGACAGCCATCCAACTGTTACACTATTTTAAATATCCTGACTCTAATAAAGAATCACTGTGAACTCAAGTTGTCTTGGGTCTGGTAAAATGTGGATGTCCTTCTCGTGTTGCCCTCACCATATTTAGAGTGACACAAAAACATTTCAAAGATATTTTCCAGAACTATTATTTATGTATTTCTAGCCAGACATGTTCTGGAAAGGCTTCTTTCACTCAAATAAACATATTATAAGTACCTATTATACTAAGCACTGCGTGCAGAATAAAGAAACCATGAGAATGATGAATGTCTCAACACTAATCACTTTTAAAGGTGCTCCCAAATCAGGAGGAGGCACAGGACTGAGCCCAGGGTCAGCAGGAGAATCTTACTTCTGAGGATGAAATGGGAAGGAACCACCAACATGTATCTGGACCTGATATCCAAACACCAACCCTCTAGCCACAGAGTCGTTCAATAAAATTACATCAGAAATAGTAGTAAAGACCAAGGTAGTATCTGAAAAAGAATAAAGAAAAAAAGAAAAATTCTGCACTCACCGGGACTGTGGTAATCCTTTTTTACTGAGATCTGTCCTCACAGGTTCTCCTACATGTCTGTAAATTTCCACTAAGCTGTTTATTGCTGCATCTCGAACCTAGATGTAAGAGAAGAGATCTTATAGCTGCTCTGTGTCATTCCCTAACACTTCCTGCTGGGACACAACAGGACACACGCCACCCCAATTTATCACCAATTTACTGTGACTATGAATGGAATCCCATCACAGACTAGACAGTCATGACCAACCATCTTCTTCCACTGACACAATCCCCAAGGGAGTGAAAAAAAGGGGAAGGTCCCACCGCCACATACATGTTAAAGACCATACCCTTTAGTACTTCCCATTCTTTAGGACACTTCAATTTTCAGACCATATTTCCAAAACGAAAATCAACACTACAAATAAGTGATTTATACTAAAACATCAAAGATAAGACACTCAGTCTTTAAGTCTAAGAAACAAAACATTTAGTGAGCAACAAAAATGGTTAGTGACCTTGTAAGAGAAATGACTGAGCGGTGCCCACATGAGTAAGAGGCCATACTGCGCACAGAGAGAAGCAGCTGTCTGCAACCCGGAAGAGGCCTCCCCAGAGTTCCCCCAAGCTGTCACCCTCCTGTCAGACTTCTGGATCCCCAAACCACGAGAAAATAAAGGTTTGCTATTTTAGCCACACAGGCTATAGTATTTCTAAATTTAGGAAATGTTCACATTTTTAAAAAGCATGCACAACCAAAGCAGTCAAGTCACGTGTGATCAAGACCAGTAATAAGTGTGCCATCTCTGTTTACTTCCTAGTGATTACGCCTGTGCATCACACTGTGTGGTCTCCTGGAAGAACAATCAGTACCTAGTCAGTTACTCAGTCTGAGCAACAGACAGTTAATAGCAAGAAGATTGCAGTTTTAAGCCCAGCCTGGGCAACTTAGTGACTTAGCAAGACATTTTCTCAAAATAAAAAATAAAAAAGGGTAGGGGACTGTAGCTCAGTGCCAAGGTCCAGGAGTCAATCCCTCGCACCCCTCCCCAAAGGGAGGTGATTTAGTGGAAGAATTACTACCTTCAGAACCAAAGAAATAGACATAAGGAACTGCAGGGCCGCCATGGAGCTGTGTGACCTTGGAAATACCACTTCAACACTTTTCATCTGTGAGGACTGAAAGAAATAATGGTTCCATCCAACAGGCATTTGAGTGTGACCAGTGAAGATGAATGAAATGCCCACACAGGCCAGGTGGCGCCTGATGCACAAATGGAGTGGCTCCATGAAGGAGGACATGTGGCACTGGTGGGACCTTGCTGATGTGGGTAGAGGGAAGTGCAGGCTGGGGCACAGAGGGCCAACACCGCTCGGCCACAGAGAAAGGCAGGCAGAGCACTGCCACAGAGGCTACACTTTTGAGAGAAGTTAGAAATAGCCACATCTCAAGTTTACGCTCACTTAAATGCAAGGGGGAAAACTACTATTTTCAGAATGCAAAGCCTGGAACCTTGGACCATGACTCTCATCTACTTACATAATGCTAAAATCTGCCTGAAGAGCACCAGCCTCATTTTGCAGAGGAGGGGAAAATGAAAGAACAAACAAGAACTTTCTCCAAATTGGAGGAACACAAACTTCAAACACATTAGATGCTATTCAGGAAGAGATGACTAGAACTGTAGCTTACTGCAACATTTTTTTTTTAAAAAACAGGGTCTTGCTTTGTAGTTCAGGCTGGCCCTGAGCTCAGCCTCAAACTCACATCACAGCAATCCTCCTGCCTTTGCCTCCCGAGTGCTGGGATTACAGGCGTGAACCACCACGCCCAGCATCGTGGTATGTGGTACTACTGATTGCTGCTGGGCATGAGTTTCCACACCCAGTATTGTATGTGGTTACCGGAGATCGAACCCAGGTCCTTGGGCTTGCAAGACAGGAGCCAGAACCACTGAGCTAAATCCTTGGTCCAATGCAACGTTTTTAAAATGTCCCTGTAGGCCTGAACCATGAGTGGTACAAGCTACTCAATGGGACAATCGTGAATGTACGCCCCCCTCGTAAACATGCTAAACAAATCTTACACTTGCCATGTTATAAAAATGAAACTATTTCCATCATCAAAGAAAAAGCAAAAAAGAAAAATTAATCAATCTTTATGATGGTTACTTAGAACAGTGAGATGGAATTCCATCAGAAGGTATTCTTTCAAGTTGTTCTATTACTACTTCTAATCGTCAGTCCCAGCATACTTGGCTGGATAATGATGCTGACTTTCGGTAATGGATGCCAGTGTATGGTTTAACCAGGACTCCCAACACCTGATAACAAGAAAAGTGAGGTCATGCCAGTATCACAAATACAATTCACACACTAATATGATCCTACAATTAAGTGTTTTCACATAATAAAACGTATACACATCTACAAGTTTCTCAGAAACCAACTCAACGTGGCAGGTGTGATTTCTTGAAACAGAAAGGAATGTATTAAGGTGCTTTGCTGAGTAACTCTCAGGGTCCAATGTGTTATGCCAGCAACAAATACTGACTACTACCACCACCACTACTCGCACAAGGAAGGGGGAGCAAGACACTTATGACTGTCATCACTAACAGGGAAACTGAGGACCAAGATACAAGTGTCTACCAAGGTCAGCTGCTGCCACACACGAGGCAGGAGCAACGCTCTGCTCTCATCTGTAAAGCACACTTCCTGCCTGCAAGGAGCCAGCTCCGAGTTTTACACACACTCTAGCCCCTTTGGTAGCTTTGAAACACCATTTTGAACTAACACATACCTTATTCTCTTCAACAACTCAATCAACATTTTTACAATATAAGACTATACTGTTCACATGAAATTTAATCTGTACTATTTCTAAAATAAGAAAAGCTCTGCTAAAATCTCTAGTGGCCCCACAAGTTAATCCTTTCTCTAGACCTACAGGAGAATAACTCAATCAGGGCACCGCTGGCCACAGCACTGACCAGTCCCTGTCATCTCATCCACAGCATCTTCACAGGACTTCTCGGTGCTGCTAACGAGGCAGGGACTGCTGACTGAGGCTTTCCAGTACCAGACATCAGAACAAAGAAACACTTGTGAAAAATCAGACTTCCCTGAACGCCTCTCTAAACGGCTTTAATGATGAGAAGGTCACACTTCAAATTTTAAATATTCTCAACATTCTGCTTGCAGCATCCCTCGAAACCTACATGGAACCTGTGATCTTGCAGGAAGGGAAATATATTTTTTTCATGTCACTGTTGTTGAGACAGGGTCTCACTATGTAGCCTATGCTGGCCTCATATTCATGGTGATCCTCCTCAGGCAGGGAAATATGCAAGTTACATCCAAAGAACACACGAGTGGAGGGTTCTGGCATAGGTCATTTACTACAGTTCCTCTGGAGGATGGTGTCCCATCTCGCTTATAGACATAAGGCTCAAAAACAAAAAAGCTATAACCTCTCCCATCCCTAACCCTAAAGCCCAAGCACCTGTCCTGACTAGAGAGGCCCAGAATGGAAGCTCACAGTGACTATAAAAGGGCAAAAAGGACAGGGTGAGGAGACTACCATGGCGCCTTGTAGAGAGATGCCAGGCTGTGGTTGCATCAGGGTCCCTTCTCACCCCAGCCAGATTCAAGACGACGTCATATGCACCTAGACAGTGTCTCCTGCTCTGTGTTTCACTTGGCCTCCACAACTAGTGCACTTAGGGAAGTGAGTCCCTTTCCGTAGGCTCGAAGGTCTCCACAGGCCAAGTGCCACTGTTTACCTCTTGGTCAATGAGGGCATCTGAACCAAGGACAAATAATCTTAACTCGACAAGATGGCCTTTCTGCACAATACTGGACACCACAAGGTATACCACATTCTTCAAGTATGACCTTTGTATTGTAAAGGACTTTTTTCCTACAGAAAACAAGACTAACATCAGCAGCAGTGGGAAGAGCAGGTGTTAGGGTGCTGAGATCATTTTTAAACTAACACTGAATACATCTAAAAGATGTATTTCCACAGCATCCATCGTAAGTGAAGGCTGGGTAAAAACAAACAAGGAAGACAAAAGACACATGCAGCACAAGAGCTGCCAGACCCAAGAGTGAAGACAGGAGGAAGCAGGGGAGGAACGCAGACCCAAGGGCCTGAGTCGGCGTGAGATGAGCGGAGGAGCTCACGGACTCCCACAGGGCCATGCTGCGATCAACACTTAAGCTGAGACGCCTGTCTATTCTGTACGTGTCTCTTGCAAACCACCGTCCTATTTTCTGGCCCTCTAATAAAGTAAGGGTTTTCTAACCATTTATATGACCTGAAGTAATTAAAATGGCTCTGAAAAAGAAAAAGAGAGGAAATGACTCTGGGTAAGAGCCTTCCTGCAGCCCAGGTGTGGCAAGTGACCAACCACAGAGCCAGTAACTACAGAGCAGGTGTCATCAGACGGTGACACCTCTGACTACAGGTATCCAGATCTTATCCCAATGTTCACACTACAGGGAGGGTGTTTATGTTCTTCTTTCAGTTCTAAAACTTGTATGAAGCACAGTTCTTAAGGGTACAGTCCAGGGACCTTCCACAGCGACAGTCCCCAGAATAGCTACCATACAGAGTACAGAAAGTCCCCTTAGGTGCCTTTCTAATTATTAACTACTTTATCCTGATCCCATCTTCTTCCTCTGGCTGCAAAAATAGTGACCATATTTTTTTATCTTGGAGGCTGGTCTGATGACATCAATTTATAAGAGTACTTTTTCAGCTGTACCTATACAGAAAGGCAAGGTAGTCACACTTGCTGATATTACTTCACAACAAACAAGTAGCTAATGTTTTAAACAATAATCAGACAATAATCTGTAAAGATGAATAAAGTTCCACTCATCTATTACACATACAAAGAACACTTTAATGTGTCTGCATCAGTGATTTTTTTCTGAGGAGTTTCTGTCTCACTCACCTGGCTGTTTGGATCGCCGAGTAAATTACATATATGTGGCACGATCTTGTTTAGTGTTAGAGTATGTGCTCCAGAGCTGAAAAACAAAGGAGCACACTGTTAGTGAGGACAAAGGAGACGCTCTCCTCCTCCCCACCTCCCCACAGCCCGGGGCCCCTCCACACCGAGGCTCTCCCCATTCCACCGGCGCCGGCTCCGCAGTGATCACTCCCTGATGGCTCCGCAGTGATCACTCCCTGATGGCCCTTCGCACGGAGTCTGACACCTCCAGCGGCCCTGCGCCCTCACAGCTAAGCCAGCAGCCCCCGCCCCGCTTTCCTCACAATAGGACATGCCAGCTGCATGTCACTGCTTTGTCACGTCACACCTCCTGGGCTACCAAACCTAGAGGGGCCAACCAAACTGCAGGTCCCTAGACAGTGCCCAGGAGGTCCTCGTGTGCCATGGCAAGACAGTCCATCGCTGCTACTTAACCACAAAAGCGATGGACGACAGCAGCTACACAAGCTCCACCACACACTGCACCTCCCGAAGGTGTTCACAGCTGTTCACCAGACCAAGCCCCGCTGTCACAAATACTCTTTGTGAATGTATTATATAAAATGGCACAGACCACTCTTAAGAGGAAACTGGCAGTTCTTTTAAAATTAAAAATGGCCTGACCAGATGTGCCTGTCATTGAACGCCTTGGGCACTGACCCAAGAAAAATGAAAATTTATGTTTATACAAAAATTTATACATGTTTACAACAACTTTCTTCTGAATAGCCCCAATTAGAAATCACCTAAATTTTCCAATAGGCAAATAAGTTGAGATATATCTATACCATGGAATTCTATTCAGCAATAAAACAAAACAAATTATTGTTATAATAAACAACCTATATTACAATCTGAAGAGAACTGTGTGAGTAAAAAAAAAGGCAATCTCAAAAAGTGATATAAAATATACAACATTCTGGAAATGACATAATCATAGCACAAGAGTTACCAAGAGACTGGAAGAAGCTATAGGGAGCGGGGGCCGGAGTGCCATGGTGACACTTGTCACCTGGACAATCTCACAAGCTTTCTGGACTGTACCACAATCACTTCCTGGAGTTGACACTGGACGATGGTTATGCAAAGTATTAACGGTGAGGAAGGGTTGGGGAGATGGAAGATTCTCCCGGGACATTTCTATGCAACTTCTCCTCAATCTATAACTTCAAATAAAGTCTTTTTAAAAACTTCAGCTAAGTAAAAGGTTCATCACTTACGCATTGAGTGTTGCAATAAGGCAGAGACAGATGCCTTCTCTCGTGCGGAAATTCTTGTGTTTAAAGCCTCCGAGCATTCTGTCCCACACGTACTGCAGGTGACAAAGAACATGTGAGAGAGGACAGCTGCAACCTTTCACTTAGTACGGGATCAATAAAACAAGGAACCTCTTAGCAGGTGCCAAACTGGTCCTCCCCTCCACAAGGGATCCTCTAGAGCATTTAGAATGATGACTGATATCATTTGATTGAATATACCAAGTTAAAATATTCAAAATACATGTAAACTCATGTATTACATAAACACATGTAATTCTGTCAACAAATCTAGAAGGAAGTTTTACTGGTCCTGTACTATGGATGAAAAAAGTAAGGCCAAAAGGATTTGTCAGAGATCACATCCATACACACTGCTCTCCTCACCAGCTCTAGCTTGTATCCAGATGTCCCCCAAAGTCTTATCCACTCCTCCGTGGGACTTTTCAGGGGTGGTTGGATCTAGGGTGATTGATAAAAGGGTGTGTGGTAATTAAATTGGTTTAGCACAGTTTGGGATATGGATACTGGGAAGGCTACCCTAGCTGTGGGTGGCACAAACCACAAGGCTTATAGCCAGGAGAGGACAGAAAGGGAAGGGGAAGCTTGCTGCTGGTTACCTCACTTCTTCTACCTGCCTTGTTGTAGACTGCTTCTCCCCTGCAATGCCCCTCTGCCATCCCACTCTGCCTTGCAGCCACGTGGCTGCGGACTGAAACCTCCACAAACTGCGAGCTGACATAAACTTTTTCTTCTTTAACTTGTGGTGTTAGGTATTTTTTCTCAGCAATGAACAGAATAAGAGGTCATCCATGCATAAATGAAACACGTCGTCATCTTTCATGGCAATTTGAGATTTCTTTTCCAGGAAGGCTCTTGCTGATCATCCCCACCACACCCTGAAAATGGAGAGTGGAACCCTGGAAGATAGGGTTTCATCTGCCTATCGCAGCAAGCCCAGCTCACTAGAAGACAGGGACCGGGGATCCAGCCACCTCCTGGCTTTCCAAATACTGCAGCTGTATTATTTCAGAGAAACGGAGAGTCTGTCACATCAGTGAGCGAAAGAGTCTAAGTGATCAAACTAATGTTTTACTATTTATTTATTTACTTGCTATGTATATAGGAAGCAGATTAAATGCAATGAAAATGGTCACCTCTAATACATCCACTTGGGAGAAACAAAGACCACATAGCTGTACACTGTGCAAGAAGACACACACCCACAGGCCCCAGTGCTTCTCCCGCCATACCTGGGGATTAGCAGCTTGATCCATGATCTTTAGCAGCAGGGTTTGGTCTTGTTCTCTCACAGAGTCTTTAGAATCTCCCAGTCTATCTATTAGGCTTGGCAGCACTGAAAACCAAAATCGAAACTGATCAAATGAAACTGATTTTGGGGACCTGTAGTCACCAACTACTGACATTTCAAGAAACCAAGAAGACAAAACACCCTGGCCCATCTGATATATCTCATTCTGTAATCACCCATCTTTGCAAACAGCACTACGCTCCTGCCTGAAATTTATAATAATTATAAGAATTGCAAAATCCTTTGTACAATCTGTCTCCTGCTCTATTCCACTCTCCACCAGCCAGCTCAACATATCCATAAACTAGTGAAAGACGTGTAACTGTCAGTTAAAAGACGACACAAAAGGAAGTCTGAGTAGGAGCGGGAGAAGGGGCCCCAGCACACCTGCTTGTGGGTAAGAGGTGGGCACATTTGATCACTGTGTCACTGCACACACACCAGATGGGGCCCAGCTCTTGGTGCCACCTTCACACGAGTACAGGCTGTGCCATAGGTGCTCTGTGGGCATCAGTGTAACAGAGCTCAGCTTATGTGGCTTATTTTAAGAATCTATAAAACTCTATCACAAGGACTTACTTGAATAATGCAGCGAATTTTATGTGGCACCAGCCAAGATACAGTTCATCACCATTTCTAAAAGAGCACTCTCGCCAGGAGCTCACTCCTGTCCTGACAGAAATGGACCACGGCCAGGCAAGTGTAGCTCAGCAGTACAGTGTCGGCAGAGCACACACAAAGCCCGGGGTTTGGTCTCTACCCCTTTTAGAAAGCGAGAGAGAAATTTTAAGAAATGGCTGCACAAACAGAACTGTCTGGTGTTTATAGAATCACCAAGAAGTATCAGGGGTAGAGAATATGATGTCTAAATCTGTTAAAACTCTGCTCTCCTGTTCTGCTGACATTATTTTCTTTTCAAAATAAGAACCAGCATTCACTGCACATTTATAATGTCATTTAGAATGTCAACAATAATTTGGAAGTTTTGCGGAATTTCTCAAAGAAAATTGCCTCTCGTTAAGGAAGGGCTGGGAACAAATATGACTTGGCTAGCCCTAAAGGATGGGTAATTTTGCATAAGAAACCAAACCGGCAGTAATATTTCTTATTAGAACACAAAAGAACACACCAACGCAAAAGTATCCTGGGGCCGGGTAAAATCGGGAGCTTCGGGTGCATTATGAGAGGAGCCCGGAAGGTGAGCGGAGGCCAAGGTGTGGAAGGGCTGGGGCGTATGGGAGGCTGGAGTGTTAGAGGGAATAGGGAAGGCTGAGCTGCTGTCTGGAAGCTCTGGTGCAGCCCAGCGGAGGAGCTAAGCGTACTGCGGAAGGTGAGGCTGCATACGTGCACACAGCTCCACTGTGTGGAGCTCCACTCCCGCACACAGCTCACCTGTGCCGATCTGCGCCTTGAACCGATCCTGTAGCCGGGTCACCAGCGCCGACAGGATGTCCATGCCCAGAAGAACCACCTGCAATGGGAAACACCCGGAGCCAGTTAGTGGCGGGCCCGGGGCGCAGCGCAGCCGCTGGCAGCCTCCGAGGACGCCGGCGCATGTCTGGCCCAGCGCTGTCCGGAGCGCGCGCGCCAACTGGGGAGACTGGGGGAGGGTAGTCCTGTACAGATAGAGCCATTCACAGTTTTAAGAGAAAATATAATGTGGCGATAAATGAAATATAAAGCAGATACGGCACGACCCTACTCCAAGCACAGCTGAGTTCTAGAGCAGGCTGGGGCCCCGCCTTGCCCTGCCAGCTCCGCCCCCGCGGGGCACGTATGCAAATTTCCACCTTGCTGGCGCATGGTCTTCTGGGTAAAATCTAGCAGCCGTTTGGCGGCCTCTCTGAGCGCCAGGAAGAAAAAAAGTAGTTCCTTTACGTTGGTAGTCATAGTCACCGGCGCTACACTAGCTAAAAGGCAGACTAGCACAGGGGGTTTTTAATTAGTCGCCACAACTCAACGTAGTATTGGCGCTTCCTGTTCACAGCGCTTGTAGGCATTTGTGTAACCATCCTTTTCTTGGGGCTGCGCTACTGTCCAATGAGCGTTTAGTGAGGACAGTACTGCTAACGCCTACACAACACATTCGCATCAACTAAAGCTCTGCTTTTTTTTGGTGCAATTTTTGGAAAAAACGAAAAACCTCTTTTCCGCAAGTAGTAAATTCAAAGAACAGCCATTCACTAATAAGTTCACCAGTTAACCGGCAGAGGGTACACGAGTTTAGCTTCGTGAATCTGAGACACACGTCTGTTGCTTCTTACAGTTAGAGGTAAAAAGGGTAGTTTAAAAAAAACTAACATGAGGGCTGGGGATTTAACTCAGTGGCTCCAGCGCGCCCGTCAAAGGTTGGATCCCCATTAGACACATACATTACTGGGTGTAGAGACTCACGCCCAGCAGCAATCAGCACCAGTAGCTCACGCTTGTAATCCCAGCACTACGGAGGCAGAGGCAGGAGGATTACTGTGATGTGAGTTGGAGGCTGAGCTCAGGGCCAGTCTGAACTACAAAGTGAGACCCTGTCTCAGAAAAAAAAAGGTGACTCTACTGCTTCAACATGAAAGATTCACATTTGTCCAATAATTAACACACCAAAGTACATAAACTAGAGCTACGAGGGGCCAACGTATCAGCAATATTGAAAGCGCTTTTACTCTCCTAGTCCTCACCAAACCCGGTACACGAAGTCTAATTATGAGAAACCATTACTCAATTTCAACACAGAAGCTCCTACAAAAAACACTTACCCTATAAACCTGCACCCGGGAGGCTGAATTAGAACTCCGAGTGCCATGAGTTCCAACCAGCCTGAGCTCCATAGTGAGTTCAAGGCCAGCCTGGACTATACAGCAAGATGCTCTGTCCCCACCCACCCCTCCAAAAAAGTCCCCCAAACACTTAACCTAACCTTATCGAAACTGAAAGTAAACACAAGTCTGAGGAACTGTAGTAGCTAAAACCACCGAAAGACATGCCAGTAATGTAATGTGGTATCCTGAGTGGGATTGTGGGACAGAAAAATGGTACTTTTTCCTTGGGTAAAAACTAAGGGCACTTGGGCGGGGGATTTAGCTCAAGTGATACTGCACTTATCTTGGAAGCACAAAAGCCAGAGTTCGAGCCTAAGGGCAAAACACCAAAACCTAAGGGGACTTGAATATAGCATGGACTTTCACTAACAATAATATCTAAGTTGGCTAAGTATACCATACTAACATCAGACATAGAGAAGGGGAGAATGGGTGAAGTACATGAGGATGCTCTACACTGGCCCTGCAATTTTTTTGTAAATCCAAAATGACCCTAAAACATACTTCACGTTTTAAAAAGATCAGCCCATTGCTTAACTGGACTGAAGTTGTAAAGAAATCCGCATGTCCAACAGCTGCATCAGGGGTGGGAGGCGGAACGTGTGTCACGTGGGCTTCAGTTCTCACCTTACCGTTCGGAAATCACAGAAGGCCAGGATGTAAGAGGCCGACTGTTTCCACAGATGAGGGCCTGGCTGCCACGTGTAGGACAGGCAGAATTTCAGCTTTTCCAGGATGACAGCCCCCAGGAAGGCTGGGGGACACAAGCTAAGCCACAGAGAAAGAGCAGGAGAGGCACGGGTGCTGGCAGCTCCCGGTGACTCCAGGACAATAAACAACTGGATTTGGGGAGGAAGCAAAGGGATTCAGCACACAGAACGGTCTGGTTCTCCCACAGCTACAACCAAGTCACCAGCCACCAGTATGTATCCGGACAACACAGGTCCTTCCGGTTCCCTTTTCCTGGTGAAGAAAGGGAGGCATGAAGAAAATTCTTGCCGAGAAAAAAACAAAATCAAACACTAATAATCAGCTGTGAAACCAATCTGTTCCTTAATATCGTCACTTGTAAAATAGGGGTAACAGCAAGTGACAAGCTGCTGTGAGGATTGAAGTGTTCATGCAAAGTGCCTGGAACAGAGCACTGCGCGTGGCAAGGGCGGTCCCCCAGCCAGCCCTCAGCTCCCACCACGGGCAACAGGGCTGAGGGGCATCCTGGTGGAATAGGGCCGGACTCACACAGACAGAACTCAGTGCACTGGACAATGTAGAATCACAAGTTCAAGCCCAGCCTGGGCAACGCAGGGACTTAATGAGTGCCTGTCTATAAAAAAAAAAAAAAAGCCATGAAAAAGAGCAGAGATGTAACATAATGAGAAACCCTGGGTCTTCATCACCTGTGGAAGGAAAAAGCAAAAGGAAGGGGAAGGAGAGGAGGGAGAGGAGCGGAGGGAACTGGTCTCGCACTCCAGTGGGTAAAACTTCTACATGAGGAACAAGGCAGCCAGGGAGGAGAGATGAGGGGTGTCCCCAGGACAGCCAGCTGTGGGCAGCAGGTAGAGAGCCACGGAAAGGCCGCGGTGGGGAGTGCCATGGGATCTGCCACCTTAGGAGACAAGGGCAGTGGGCAGGTGGGCATCAGCCAGCACTTCCTGCCTTCGATCATCACCAAGCCACTGACAACTCTGCACAACCTTCCAGCAGCTTCCTGCAGCTTTCTATCTCATCAAATCAGTTTATCTCTCTAGCCAAACTCCTTGAACATGAGGAACATTTTTTGCTCTGCCTCAGAATTTCCTAAATATATAGCCAATTCTGGGAACAAAGCAGACGATCAATAAAGCCCTTCTTTATTGACAGATGAGTTCTCAAAGTCCAACCCAGCCAGTCCTCACCCATGGAAACCCAGGCCTCACACAGGCACAGCAAGCACCCTTCCCAGAGAAACACTCTCAGCCCAACATGCTTTCTCTGCAATAAACACAGAGAACTTTGGTAAAGGGGATGATACAGCCAAGGGATCAGGTCCAACCTTCCCGCTGAAAACAAATATGCTGGGTATGGGTAACAGAATCAGAGAAGAACTACCAGGTCAGGAAACACAAGAGGACTATAAAGTTCTAAATTACTAGAAAAGGAAGCAAAAATAATTAAGCTGTATTACATACATGTCCCAACTCCCCATAATGAGTTAATCATTTGTACTAATCACAAGTACTAATAAAACAATTTTTAATTTACAATGATAGTAATAAAGTACAGACACCAGGCTGCCTTCAGCTTGACAGTCCACATGCCTCAGTACTGGCCAAGGATACTCTTGATGACCCTGAATCATCAGGAAGACAAAAGTTGGTCCCACAAGCATCAAACCCAAGTGGCAGGTAACCCCTACGTCTTAGGCTAGAAACCCAAAGGGTTTTATCTGAGCATCCAAGCGGCCCATAAACATTCTAATTCCTGACGTGTGTTCCCTAAATGAAGCCCTAGATAAAAACACAAATCCCTTCTGAGTGAAAAGAATATCATCATAGTCCACCCCTCAATTTATTTCTGCTAGCAATTTTTCAAGGATAACATCCAAAATCCAACCAAAACTAACCAAGCACATAGGGCAACATGATTGAGTTTAATAAAACAGAGTTTAATAACACCAAATTTTTTGTACTATTTTTCCAGTATGGGGAACTGAACTCAAGACCTTGAACTTGCCAGACTTTGCACACTGCATGGTGCTGCTACTGTGCAATGGACATAAATAAAAGGTAAACAGAAAACCAAGTTTGAACAGAAGAAAGTAAAGAGGCAAAGGACAGGCAAAGTAGAGCTCTCATAAGAGAAAAGGGATAAGGAGAAATCAATTTAAGCTTAAATGGAGTCCAAAAGAAAAGAAATTAGAGGTAGTAGGTAAAAAAGCACTAACTGGCACCTGTCAGAATAGCTACAATAAAACAAAACATGTTGGAAGAGGTAGGAGATAATGGAAGGAGTGTGAATGGTATGGTCACTGTGGAAAATAGTATGATGGTTCTAAAACACCAGTTCCAAAACCAGTTTATGAACCAACTTCACACTGTCCCGTACAACATGATAAAATCTCTCAGCATCCCACTAGGCCAGAACCACCCTTTGGCATCCGCACTGTATACACATTCTACCAGCCTTTGGTCACTTACTAGCAATCTCAGCTATTAGATTGTCTGTCAGGTCTCAAACTGTTTTGTTCAAATAGCCCTTGTTTACTTAAAAGAGAATACATGAAAGAGAGCTGTAACACTTACATGAAAAGATAAGAGCTCCTGACTCAATGAAAAAAAAAAATCATATGCTGTAGCTGCTTAGATCTGCAGTACAATAAGATGTTTTAAGAGGGGCTGCATTCATATAACTTCCACTAAAGCTCATTGTTACAGTGGTTCTGTCATGGATGTCAATGTCTCATTGTACCTATCTACCAGGGAACTGTGGCTTTGGTAAGTTGCTGATATGTTACTGTAATCCCAGCACTTTGGAGGCAGATATGCACGTATGGGAAAAAGCCCATCTATAGGGTTTGCTACTAAGCAGCTACAGATGTCCACTGGGTGTCTTGGAGCGTGTGTCTCACGGATTAGCTAAGAATACTACATGTACTACAGCATGGAGGAGTGTGAAGACACCCGGAGACAAGCCAGTCACAGAAAGATCAACCTCCACAAACATGAAGTGTCCACAGTATTACACTGACAGACAGAATGGCAGTTGGCAGGGGCTCGGGAGGCAGCAATGGGTAGCTAGGGCTCAGTGGGTACAAAGTTTTACTCTAACAAGATGAAATGCTCAGGAGATGGATGGTAGTAACGGTCATATAACACAATGAATATACTAATGCCACTGAATTGTATATTTTATAAAGAAAAATGCCTGAAAATATTCCTAAATTGAAGAAAAACATCAAGCACAGATTTTAAAAAAAGCACAGTGAAACACAAGAGCCACAGGAAAAGAAATCCCCACCTATGTTCAATCTCTCTTTTTTTTTTTTTTTTGAATTACTGGGGATTGAACCCAGGGGCATTGTACCACGGAGCTCCACTCTCAGGCTTTTTTTTTTTTTTTTGAGAGATAGTCTCACTAACTTGCATAGGCTGGCCTCAAAATTATGATACTCCTGCATCAGCCTCCCAAGTAACTAGGATTACAGGCATGTACAATCACACTCAGCTAGAAGCCTCTTTTCATTTGTAAAAAGTCTGTTTCAAAAAACTTTGAATTAGGAACTTACTTCAAATTATATGGACTATATATTCTAAGACATTATTTCAGGATTAAGTTTTGCAGGTCATAGCCCTTTTCTAGGACAAATTCATTTTGAGGGGATTTAGTCCACCATCGGCTGGCTCCAGGGCAAAAACATCAGGAAGGAAGGGTGAGATGGAGCAGAGAAGCCCCTACATGAGGCTGAAGATGACGATGATCACTACACAAGGACAAATAGAGGCCTGAGCTAAACCACGAAAAACAGTAACATATCAGCAACTTAGAACCCCAAGACCTGAATAATTTATCTTTCTAGAAACAAAGTTAAATGATTTTCTTACTATTAAAAGCTAGAAGGGCCAGGGATTTAGCTCAGGGGTTCCAGCACCTGCCTTACAAGTGCAAGGTCCTGAGTTTGATCCTCAGTAACCACATACCACAATGCTGAGCGTGGTGGCTCACACCTGTAATCCCAGCACTTTGGAGGCAGAGGCAAGAGGACTGCTCTGAGTTCAAGGCTCACCTGTGCTACATAGTGAGTTCGGGGCAAGCCTGAACCACAAAGCAAGACCCTGTCTCAGGGAAAAGAAAAAAAAAAAGCTGGAAACATTAGTCAGAAGTGCAGGATACATAATCAACACCAACATTAAAGAATCAAGAGCTTTGTATGCACCAATAATGATGAAAAGAAAATAAGAAAACAATTCCCTTCACAATATCCACGGAGACAGAGACAGAGTGAGGAAGCTATGCAGCACTGAGGGCTCAACCTAAGCAAAGAGGTAAAAGCATTCTACAATGAAAATTACAGTACAGAAAGAAACTGAAGACACTAGAAAGTGGAAAGACTTCCCAGTTCATGAATCATCAAAATTAACACATTTAAATACCCATATTGCCAGAAGCAATCTATAGATTTAATGCAATTCCCATCAAAATACCAATTACATTCACATAATTGGAAAAATAATTCAAAAATTCATATGGAAACAGAAAAATCCAGAATAACCAAGGCTATCCTAAGCAAAAACAGCAAGGCTAGAAGGCATCACAAAAGCCAATTTCAAGCTATAATACAAAGCAATGGTAACAAAGCCGAATGTTAGAAACACAAAAATAAACACAAAGACCAATGAAACAGAACAGAGGACACAGAAACAAGAGCATACAACTACAACCAAATGATTCTCTTGTGGGGGGGGTTGTTTTTTTGGGACAAGGTCTTGCTACGTAGCTCAGGCTAGCCTGAAACTCATGGAGATTCTCCTGCCTCAGCCTCCAGAGTGCTGGGATTACACGTGTGCACCACCACAACCAGCTACAATCATCTGACTCTTGACAAAGAGGCCAAATTGCACAGTATTGAACAAAGGCCTCTTTAACAACATCTGCTAGGGAAATTGGATATACTTATGCAGAAGATTGAAAGTAGGGCCCTACCTCTTATCTTGCACAAAAATCAATTCAAAATAGATCAAAGACCTAGGTAAAGACCCAAAAAGTCTGAAACTGCTACAAGAAAACATGTGAAGAAAACTCAACACAACAGAGATAGGCAACAAAGGGAGTTACACCAAAATAAAGTTTTCACACAGTGTGGAGAGGGGGATACACTTGCTTTCCTCAACTAGCATAGTGAAGAGACAGCCTACAGAATGGAAGAAAATCTTTCTGAGCTTCTATTCCAGCAGATTAGCATCTGCAATACATAAAGAAAGAAAAAACGTAATACCAAAAACTAAAAAAGCCCAATCAATGAATGTAAAATAAATTGAATAGACATTGTTTGAAAGAAGTGCAAATGGCCAATATATATGTGAAAAAAGTTCAGTATCTTCAGCTTTCACAGAAATGCATCTCAGTCAAGACTTAGGAAAAGGGCCGGGGAGTTAGCTCAGTGGTTCCAGAGCCTGTCTTGCAAGCGCAAGGACCCGGGTTTGATCCCTGGTAACCACATACCATACTGGGCATGGAGACTCACGCCCAGCAGCAACCAGTAACCACATACCACAGTGCCACGTGTGGTAGCTCACATCTGTAATTAATCCCAGCACTCGGGAGGCAGAGGCAGGAGGATTGCTGTGATGTGAGTTTGAGGCTGAGCTCAGAGCCAGCTTGAACCACAAAGCGAGACCCTGTCTCAAAAAAAAGACTCAGGAAAAGAGGAACCCTACCCCAGCTAGGGGATGTAAATTAGTACAGCCACCACAGAGATCAGTTGGAAGGTACCTCAAAAACTAAAAGTAAAGAGCTACCATTTTCTCTAGGTACAGCACACTGCTCCTTGGAATATAACTGAAGGAATTCATGTACTACTGTAAAGGGACACTTGCATGCCCACAACAGCCCAGAAGTGGAGCCAGATCTGGGCACAGAGGGCACACCTGTAATCTCAGCAACTGGAGGGCTGAAGCAAGAGGACTGTTGTGAGTTTGAGGCCAGCTTGAGATACACAGTGACTTCTAGGCCACCCTGAATGATATAGTGAGACCAAGAAAGAAAGAACAAAAGGAAGGAAGGAAGGAGGGAGGAAGTGAGGGAGCAGGCCAGGTGCCCACTGCCCAATGAATGGATGCACACAAATGTGATGTCTACATACACAGTAGAGTGGTATTCAGCTGGATGAAACTGCATCATTTTCAGTGAAACAGATGGAATTGGAGACCACTGTGTGAAGCGAAATAAGCCAGATTCAGAAAGTTAGATATCAGATGTTCTCCCTAGTATGTGGATACTAAAAAAGATGGTGACCTTCATTAGACAAGGGAAAGAGAATAAGAGGAGGGGAGAAGGAGGTTGACAGAAGGCTGGATATGATCAAAATACTACATGGTTAAGCCAAATATTTTATAAAATTAATAGGCATTAATAATTTAAAACTAGTCACATATTAAGCTTAAAGATGTAAAAAGAAATAACAGGCTAGTTAAAAGAAAAAAATCTAGTAAACAGTGGGTATATAAAAGAAATAATGACTGTTAAAAGAAATAAAATTTCAACAACAATACCATAATTTTATCTACTGGCTGAAAAACTACCCTTTTGAATTCAATCGTGGTAATAGATAGTCCTTCGATTGCAGCATGCATAACAGTCTTAACCGAAAGTAAATGCTGTCACTTTTACTTTCCTCAGACCTTAGAAAAACTAAAGGATAATAAAACACACACATCAAAACTAGTTCCAACCACAGCAATGTTTTGACAGAAATTTAAATCTTCGAAGTCCAGATAAGAAAAGGCTGTAAATAAATGATATAATCTTTGTTAACACTGTGGGAAAAAGATGCAAAAAGAAGGAAAACAAAGAGAAATATAAAGCAAATTATGGACGCCAAAATTTGCTTTAGTGTAAAGACCAATAAAATTGATGACCAGATGATGAGGCTGATCCAGGGAAGGAACTATGTAATAACCAAAACAGAAGGGAAAAGAGGACATTACAGAGATTTCTGATATAAAAAATAAAGAATGGAAACACCTTTTTATGAGTTGATTTTACAATTCCAGGAGACAGCTTTTTCAGCCTTTTGGCTAAGATGAGCAAAAATTTAGATGAGATACACTCTTAGAAATTTACAGTTTATCACTCTGAAGTCATAGGCCTCGCATGCAAGGACTTTGAACAGAAATATCAGATATCAAAAATCAACAAATAGAATCATATCAAATTAATATCTTATGCAAAACAAAAAAAACAACCAGCTGAGTGAAGGTACAATCTACAGAATGAGAAAAACGTGCTGCCAGTTATTCTTCAGACAAACAGCTGTAACATCTAACACATTAAAAAAAACTAGAACTCCCAAGATAAAGGACTTTGTCAAGAAATGGACAGGTCAAATGTGAAAACACTTCACAGACAAGGAAGCACAATTCATGATGATTAAATCTTGGCAGTAGACTGTATGTCTGCTTAACAGATGAACAGATAAAAAAAAAAAAAAACTTGGCGCTTACACCCAATAGAGCACTACTCTGACATAAAGAAAGATAACTCAAGTTGTCTGTGGGAAAATGATTCATCTTGAGACCATAATGCCAAGTGAGGTAAATCAGACACGCAGGCTTGAGTGTGGCATAGTTTCTCTTATGTGAGAAGCCTAATATATAAACAAATTACAAAATAAAAGATAGACAATAGGAAAAAAGACAGAGAAATATTATTTTAATTAAGCATGGACAATGTATCTAAAAGTGCACTCTGATTTAGTATAACTGTCATACGTGTTTTAGCCTTAGTGTGGCCTTTAATCTGTATTAATGATAACTAATTTGATTATGACTTTAAAAATAATCTAATGCTGACAAAAAAATTTAAGGGGGTGTAGAGGGGAAGAAAAAATAAGAATTGAGGTCTGCTATGTACATGTACCAATTCCTCATGATGAATATAATCATTGTGTACTTCAAACACATACTAATAAAAATAAGACATCAAAAATTTTTTAAAATAAAATACAAATTTTAAAAGCATCAGAGAAAATAGGGATGATGCACACAATCCAGTAGCTACTAAAGAAATGAACTGTATAAACTGATACCTTCTCTCAAAGAGATGGCTTTTCTGGCTTTGCTGGTGAATTCTACAAAACACTTAAGAGGTAATATCAATTATCTACCAAATAACAGAAAATAAGGAAACACAGCATAATTTGTTCTGAGAAGCCAAAACACATACGAATGTTGTAAGAAAAAACAATTATGCTCAATCTTTCTTGTAAACACAGATGAAAAAGAAAATCCAAAACAAAGTTCCACGTATACTAGCTGTATGTAAACTGGGGAACACAGCAGAATCCAGCTGAGATTTTCCAGGAATAAAGACTGGTTTAACATTAATAAATCCATGTACACTCCCCATTCTAATATAATTATTCTCCCTTATTATGTTAAGCATCCAAATAGATGCAAAATCATCTGAGAAACTGAATGTCTACCACATTTATAAAAATTTATTAGCAAATAATAAAAAGACTCTAATTTTATCAAGAATATTTTTTATCTTATATCAACCATCATACTTTATATATTGTGGTACAGGGATCAAACCTAGGCCCATGTGCTTCCAAGGTAGATGTGTACCACTTGAGCTAAATCCACAGAAATACTTAATATATTATACATACACTCACAAACATAATTTTAATGAACTTCAAGTGCTGATTCCAAAAGGTGTATAAAAATGCCAATAGCAAGGCATTCTTTTGGTAAAACAAAATGTATTGATTCCTCAAAAATCTAAAAATAAAAATTCCATTTGACCCAGCTATTTTCCTTCTAGGTATCTTCTGGAAAGAACTAAAAATATCATATTACAGTAATATGTACAATGCCCATATTTATAGGAACACAGTTTATGATAAATAATAATAAATCTTGGAAGGAGCCTGTGCATCCATCAACAGATAAATGCATTCTTTACATACAGTATATTACTATTTTGTCAAAAAGACAAACTTGATACATAGTAACACCAGACCACAATGTTAAGTAAGATAAGTCACACTTATCTTATATGAGAAACTAAAACATATACATATACATATACATATATATACATATAATAATAAGATAGATAATAGGAAGCACAGAGATCTTTTTCAAAGGGATGGGGAATAGGGAAACAAAAGTTGGGGGAGGGTGGGAAAGGGAATAAAAAATAAAATAAGAGGAAAAATGATGAAAATACAGCTTTTAAAAATGGAAAAGGAACCAAGAGTTGGAAGAAGCAAGGAAAGAATTAAACAAAAAGAATTTCAGCATATTTTGTACATGTATCATCTTCCCATGACAAATGAAATCATGTGTTGCAAACATCTGCTAATAAAAAACTTATTAAAGATTATAAAACAACAGTAATTAAGATAGTTCACTGTCAGCTCACACTGACACACAGTTGACAGTGGAGACCACACCAATACACAGAAAAGAAGAATCTGCTTCAAGCGTACGAGGGCACTTTCTTTTTTTTTTAGGTTTTTTGAGACAGGGTCTCGCTCAGTGGTTCAGGCTGGCCCTGAGCTCAGCCTCCAATTCACATCACAGCAATCAAGGGCACTTTCTTGATAAAGATGGCACCACAGAGCCATGTCCAGTACTGCTGCTTTTAAAATAAATGCTCCTGGGTCAATCAAGTAACTACAGGAAATAATAAGAAACTGACTCCTTTCTCACAGCACACATACATAAATGAATTCCTGATAGTAGGTTCAAGTGTGGAAAGCAAAACAGTAAGTTTTAGAAAATCCTACAGGAAAACAACTCATGATCCCAGAGGAAGAGAAAATGTCAGGATATGATGAATTCAAACTTGAAAGGCAGAGTGATGAAGTGACTAAATGAAAATCAAGAATTCTGGCGCATCAAAAGTACTGTACGAATGTGAAAAGGTAAGCCACACTGGAAGAAGACAGTTATAAAGGAAAAAAGCAACAACAGGCTTGATTCTAGAATATATAAAGCGTACACATTCATTGGGAGGCAAGCAGTAGAAAACGGGCCAAAATGTGAGAACAGACACTTCACAAAACGTAACCATGGCCATAAATCTATGAAAAACATTCAGTGTCCACTGGTCATAAGCAAATAAAGTAAAATTGTGATCGGCTGTCATTACATATTCGCCAGATAGACTACAATGAAAAAGACCAGTTAGGCTAAGTGCTAACAAGAACTGGTACAGGGAAACACTCCTACCACTGCAGGAATGGACAGTTCAGAAGACGTCCCGGTTTTACCTGGCAAATCTGAAGATGCACATGCCTGGCAGCTCTGCTACTAGAAATGTGCCTGAGAGAAACACACACAGATCCAACCGCCGACTGCACAAGATGCTCAGAGCGGCACCATCACAGGAGCCCAAACTAGAAATGCACACATCTGTGCTGTGCGGAATGGGCAGACCATAGTATTCACACTTAGAGATGCAAAAGAACCCCAAATAAATACACAAAAGCTACACTCAATGATACAAATGTCGCATTGGATGAGAAAGCCAGACTATACACACATTTGTATAAAATTCAAAACCAGCAAACAGAAGTGAAAAGCCTAAGGTGCGTATTGAGATGATGAAATTAGACAAGAAAGCAAGAGCAGGATTGGCATGTGCTGGCAAAGCAGTGCCCGGGGAGTGCAGCAGTGTTCCACGCTCTGTCCTTGCTTGTCCCAAACAGCAATTAAACAGCTGTGTGCTTTATAACTCATTAAACTGTGCCTTTGTGTATTACGCATGTCCCGTTGACGCTGCACCATTTTTAAGTATTAAATGATTCCTGATAGCTTTTAAAAAGTAATACAGGAACACAGCTTCATGACCCCACACAGAGAGAAAATGTCAGGATTGGCATGTGTAAACTGTAAAGGGAGTGATGAAGTACACTCAAGGAAAATGAGCAACTCTCGCACATGGACTGTGCTGTAAGAAGGCAAAAAGAACTCACAGGCAGTGATGCATGCCTAGAATCCCCATGCTACAGAAGGCCGAGGCAGAAGGATCATGTCTGAGCCCAGCGGGGGCAACTCAGTGACCTGTCTCAAAATAAAACATGGAAGCAAGATGGACATGTAGGTCAGCGCAAGGTTGGAGGCCTTAGCTTCCGTCCACTGGACATAACTACTTTATGCACAGAAGTGAGAGTGTTTCTAATCACTCAAATTGTAGCTCTGTGAGACCTGTCCCTGCCACCCAAACATCAGTGACACCACTATCGTGCTCTTTCTGGAGCGTGGACCTCTCACTGACCCAAGGTCTTTTTCTCCAAAAACTGTCCTAAGAGACAAAGCTAAGTAGAAGAGCAGACCATTTCTTAACCTGCAGAACACCAGGTTGGTTGGGACACAAATGTTTTTAAGGGCCAGCATAGCCAGATCACCAGATCATCGTACCTTAATGTTTTTAAGGGACTTTGGGTGAACTGAGTGACTTCACCATTACTTGCAATCTGTAGCAAGGAGAAAAGATGAAAGCATGAAGGGACATCCTTCCCGAAGGTCACCAAGTTAAGATGCAGAACAAACCACAAACAAACCTGGTAGCGATAAGGTCATTTTCAGTACTGCACAATCAACACACACAAACCCCATACTCAGGTTTTTTCGTCTCTCTCCAGTTAGATTAAGACCTTGAGCAAAACCAAGGACTTTGTGGCTAACATCAGGTTACCTCTAAAGTCAGCTTTGCCCTAAATTTTCCAGTCCAGGAAAACCACAAGGCGAGGGCAGCCTAAGAGCTGTATCTCATTATACATTTACCTTGAAGAGTACACACGAAGGTTAGCAAAGTTTTAACTAAAATGCCTGCCTGTTCTCCTCTTTATGAAAGCAATACTTTAATAACATAAAGAATGATTTGTTTATTTCAAACAGGGTCCTGCTGTACAGTTTAGGCTGGTCTTGAACTCACTATGTGGCCCAGGCTGGTCTCAGACTCATGATGACTCTCCTGCCTCAGCCTCCTGAGTGCTGGGATTATAGGGGTACACCACCACACCCCTCAGGAATGACTTAAATAAATCAATGAACCAAGGAGGAAACAAAGTAGGCATAAAATCTAAGGAAGAAGTAAAATTGCCAGAACCCTACCACTCAATGGTAACCCGCTAATATTCTGACAACTGTCCTACAAGACATTTAGGTTGACACACACATGCATTTTTTCACTCAATATGCTGTGGAAATCTTCCCAAATCAACATCCCCAATTTCAGTGGCTATATAATATTCTATTAATTTTGGAGTCATAATCACTCAACCAATACCATGAACCCCTATAGACAATTGTCTGTGTTTAGAATTCTTCATTATTTTACACAATATGGTGTATAAGTATATACCTCCACACATGTGCTGCTACCGCCCTGGTGGAGAACCTATGGCACACATGCCACAGCAGGCTGTCTGCATCACTGACTGCTCCAAAAGGTCGCCCTCTCTGCCCGAGGACAAATGCTGAGAAAGATCTCTGTTAGATCAAAAGAAAATACTCAGATATCCTAGTAGCACTATCTTTCACATGATACATACAAGTCAGAGCTATGCTCTGCTCATTACTATATGGACATTGTTTGGTAATTTTAAGACACTAAATGGTAACTTTTTTAAGTAAGGGAGGGTTCAATTAAGCAGCAATCTGTATAGTATTCACTTTCACTTACAGTAAGAACAAGACCACAACACAAGTAGGGGTGAGAGGGAGATCAAGTCAGTGACTTGGTGTGCAAACATCTGCGCTGGGAGGATTAGTTACTCGACCTTTCTGTCCTTCTAAGCCAACACCCAGGGGGTCACCTGGGACTCAGCCTAATCATGCCACCCAATCTAATATTAGATTAGTTGATGGGATCTATTACTGCCCATACACAAAGACTAAACCATCAGAAAGAGACATAAGATCACAGACCACCAAACAAGAGCCAGCCGTAGGCATAGTGAGGCTGGGAGACAAGGTGTAGCACCATTTCGGCAATCACAGAACCGTTCTGTGTTTTCTTCTACTGCTAACCACACACATTTACTGAGCAACTGAGATGTACTTAGTTATAAATGGGAAACAGAATGTTTCACTTTATTTAATTTAACTTTCAACAGCCACACAAGGCTCGTGCTACTGTGCTGGACAGCTGACTGCAAACTCACACACGGGCAGAAACGAAGCCAGCTATGAGGGAGTGGGGTTGGGAAACCAGGATACCTCCTCTGGCTCTCGTCACTGGCATTGTATGGGGAAGGAATGAAGGCCAGCATAGCCAGATCACCAGATCTTAACCACTGGCAACCCATTCAGACCAGATTAAAGTACCAAGAAGCCCAAGCCATATCTGTGGTCAGACCTGGCAACAACCTGCAACCTTTCCCGCTAGATGCACCTCATAAATGGCACCATTCTTCCTACACAGGCTTTGAAAATTCCCCCCCCATCTGCTTCCAAGCTGAACTGCCCTCTCCTCTAGTCCAGCAGCTCCCAGACAGCCAGCAGGGCTGACGGAGTTTCCCCCACACAGGTCACCTGTGAGCTCCTCATGCTCCTCATCCAAGGCCCAAGTCCCAGCCCTTCCACATCATCTGTAGTCCTCTCAGTCCACATATTCTCCAGCCTTCAAACACCTCCACACCCCTCGGGCTAGCACACCCCACCAAGTCCTGTTCTTTTCTCTAGCTCCTTCACAGGCAGACTAAGCATCTCTCCAAAGAGACTCAAAGCTTGGCTAAGTGGTATGTACCTCTAGTTACAGCTGAAGAGGCTGAGGCAGGAAGATTTCTTGAGCCCAGGAGTTCGAGGTGAGCCTAGGCAACATTCTAAAGCCTGAGTGCAACAATGATTCAACAGACTATAACTCTGCAAACCAGGGCTGTTACTTATACAGTCATCCCTCAGCATCTGTAAGGCATCTCTTTCCAATCCTACAGATACTAATGTCCTCAGGATACTCGAGACCTTTCTAAAAATGACATGTGAACAGCTGTTACACTGTAACTGCTTAAGGAATGGTGACAAGCTGAAAGTCTGTGCATGTTCAGTACAGATGCAATTTTTTAAAACACCTTCTGTCCAAAGTTGGGTGAATCCACAGACGTTAAATACACAGGTACAGAGGACAACTGCACAATCTTCTTCATCTCCATCTACTTCCCCAAAGACAGCGAGGGAGAAGGTGAGGGCAATTAACTCTGACCAGCATATTCCCATTACTATTTAATAGGCCCAGCATTTTGAAGCAAATATCAAATCTATTTTTTTTTTTTTTTACCATTTGTGCTTTGCAAATAAGTTAACTGAACCCCAGAAAAATGAACAAATAATTGGGGAAGGTCACTCATCTCTTGTGTAGGTCAAATATTAATCTCTTAGATTACAGACCAAGAACAGAAAGTCTGTAATGACATTCACAAAGTCAAGTCCCTGTTATGTGTTTACATATTGTGGAGAACCATCTGCCCACAAAGTGTGCAGCAGAAACCCTTCCAAGAGTGTACTGTAACTAATTTTAGGGACCCAACTTCTGTACACTGATCCACTAGTTAGACCTCAGCCTGTACTCTTCCCAAAGGCACCACGGAGGGTGAGCAGACACCTCGCACAGTGAGACAGGAGTCCACTGCTTATTGTCAGTGCTCACAGCATTAGGCAAAAATCCAAGCCCCTGGATACCACTTTAATTCTCTAAAGAGTAAAATAAAATTATAAAAAGCCAAAAAGGAAACAATACTTATTCTTAAAATGTTGAAATCTTGAATAAAATATAACAATACTTTGTACTTAATATATTCTTTAATCCATGCATATTTTAAAGGGGATGACGTTTATGTCTGAATTTAATATTCATTAGAATTTTATGTAGCTGAACAAGTTTTGATGAAGTTTAGTAATAGAATGAATGAGCTATTACATATACTACAAGGAGTTTTCTCAGATTCTATCTTAAGTAGTTACTGAAAGAGCTGTGTCACTAAGTAAGAAAAAAACATTTGATCCTAGATGCAAAATGGTCAGCCTAAAACAGGCATGGACACAACTACCAAGATGATGGCAGGAATGTTTCTCAAGGGATAGCCACGTACTAGATCAGAATCAGCCAAGGTCCAGGGAACAAGAGCAAGTCAAAATCCTCCAGCAGGGGAACATGGGGCCCACGGTCCAATATCTCCCCATTTGCCTGACAGGAGGACTTGTTTTTTGCAAATGTTTGTTAGAATCATGATGTAGAAAAAAATCAGTAGGACAACAGATTGTGACAGATGACAGCTTGAGGTTATTTTAATGGCACCTCAAACCTAGAGCAAGGCCCTCCCTTCCTCCCTTCATGGTCTCTTCACACTGCAGAAATCTGGTCAGCTGTGTTCTATCAAGAGCCACACTGTGGCTGTTTCCTCCAGCACCGCTGAACCTGATCCTACATTTCTTGAAAATGGAAGTCAGCTCTACAGAGAGCTGGGTACATTCAGACCTCACATTTTTAGCCATATTTCGAAGGTGACACAGTAATCTTCACCCTAATAACATCTCCATGTTTCATCAAGTGTTAGTCACCACTAAGTTTAAGAACAACAACAAAAAAACTTGGTGACAAAAAAAGTGTGTTGTATCACTTGTCCTGATATCTGAGATGTTAAAACGGGGCGGGGGGGAGGGGTGTCTGAGAATTGAAATACTACAGTTTGTTTATTGCTTTAAAAAATGAAAAGTACTATAGGAGTTCTATACAAATGAGGGCTTTAGAAATAGCTTTCAGAACAGAAGGATTCTAAGCAATGTAGCATGCTTCACTCTAGTGCCTCTTAAGAGACAGAAATGACCATCCAAGACTCCGAGTATCTGCCAAGCAGAAATGAAGACATAACATAACAAAGCTTTGTTTGTAAATCAGTCACAATTCATAACAGCACTCTCATTTATAGTAGCAAAAAGGGTAGAAATAACCTGAATGTCAAAAAATGGTAAATGAATAAACAAAATATAGTACATCCACACAATGAAATCTCACTGAACAAGAGGAACAAATTAAATGATAACACCCTACCACACAGCTGAAGCTTGCGAACATGATGGTAAGTGAAAGAAATCAGACACAAGTGACAGCATATCATACAATTCCATTTACAGTAACTGTCCAGAAAAAGGCAAACATGTAAGAATAGAAAACAGATAAGTGATTACTTAGGCGGGAAGCAAGAATAGGGACTGACAACAAATAGGATTGGGGGAGGGTGAAGAAATGTTTTAAAATTAAATTATAATGATGATTGCATAACTCTGTAAATGTACTAAAAATAAGTGAATTGTATACCTAGGTAAATTTTACGGTAGATTATAACTCAATAAAGCTTTTATTTTAAAAGCGAAAGCAGTTAATAGGCTTAAAAGAATTCTTCTCTGACCTCTCCAGGGACTGGATCATGGAAAAGCCTCTCTTACTTATCTATCAAAAAATACTGGCTGTTACAGAAGCAGGAAGGCCAAGGGTTGGAAGCTGAAATCTGTGCCTGGACAGCCACATTGCCTGTGTACACCAAGGTTCCTCAAAGGCCTCGCAAAAACCCTCCAGAGAATGTACAGTTTGTATAAACCGCAACAAGGCTCTTTGAAGCCCTCCACAGCACTCACCCGAAGTTTTCCTGAACACGCTGTGCTCTCACAGGCTTCCCTGCCTGAAGTACTCTGCGCTTCCTCTCCTGTCTGCTCTTGCTCCTCTTTAGAGGGTCACTTCAGCTGTCATCAACTCCAGGGGTTTCCCACCCGCACGCACTAGACTGAGATGGAGAGCAAGCTTTCCAGGAACCTACTAAGTACTGCTCTTCTAGCAGTCAGAGTTAGCTGTGAGCTCTCATTTTTAAACCATCTACTCCTCTAGTACTTAGACCCTGTCGACTAGCGGAAGGCAAACCTTTTTAGTGCTTTCAATGATACAAACAGCCCACTGCAGCACATGTGCCATTGGTTGGCCACCACTGCTTACACTTTCTGGAGGCAAGCTCTGCACTTTATCATCTGTTGACAACATCAACTATGCATATTTGGAGGAGGTAAATAACATAAACTATGTATTCCAGTAAGCAAACCCAAATACAGTGGCTGCCATTAAGACACCACTGCTTTCTTCTACTTGCATCCCCCAACAGTCTGTTCTCAACATGCAGCCAGAATGTCCTTTCAGGAGGTACGCCATGTCCTGTCACTCTGTGCAAAAGCATCCAACAGTTCTCAGCTCAGGTAAGCCAATCATTACAAGAGCCAATGAGCTTTCACAACCTGATCTCTGCAGACTCTCCAGGGTCACCTGCTGCCCTCTTCCTCTTCTACTACTGCCTTCCTGGCTGCCCCTTCTGGTGCCAGATCCTCTCTGCTCTTTACAGTGATGTTCTCTCTGCCTGGAACTCTCTTCCCAAACACTCATCAAGCTGTGCCAGCCTCTCTTGCAAGGCTTTGTTTAAATGTCAGCTTTTTAGTAGGCTTGTCCAACCTCTCTACTGAATGACTACTGTATACATGTATCATCACAAACTCCCTACACCCACCTTGCTTTGTTTTACCCCAAAGCACTGACTACTTTCTAATATTCTACAAAACCACTCAATTAACCTGCTTACTGACTCTTTCTCCAAGCAGCACATAACCTCCATAAAGACAAATTTGTATCTGATTATTTACTGTTATTATCCAAAAGCTTATTTGTTGAATACATTCAAAAATTCCACTGATTTTCTTAGTCACTTGGAAAAATGTCTTGCCCTTGGATTCAAAATTAAATTGAATATGAATAAATGATTTCTGACACACATTCATCCTTCTATACTTCTTCTTACTAAAAAGTGATGTCACACCCGGTGTGGTGTCACGTGTCTAGAATCCTCACACTTGGGAGGCTGAGCCAGGAGGACTGCCCCAAGTTCAAGGCTACATAGTGAATTCTAGGTCAGCCTGAACTACACAGTGAGACCCTGTCTCCAAAAAAGTCAGTGATGCCAAAATATTTATAAAGAGGAATTAAAACACCCCAAAGCACCATGACAGAGGTGGTGTCATCCAAGAAGCTCAGCATCAAAGCAAGAGATGTGGACGCTATATTGCCAACAAATGTCCTCAGTTACACCACTTCCACCACCCGGACCCCCATCTTCAAAACAGAAACCTGTGGTCTCTAAGGCTTTGTCAAGTTCTGTGCCTTAAATTCTGCTCCTCATCTAGCCCATTTGGCAGTGGTGCTCACTGTAAGTATGGCGAATCCCCTGCTCAGGGCTCTGCCCCAAGTTTCAACCACTGCCTATCCCAAGAGCACACAATGAAACTTAGTCCTGCCCAGATTTTAGTTCATTAATTCCTATCTTCATGCAGCTGACAGCGTAGAGCTGTAGCATCTAAACCTTCAATTACACATCTCAATTAGAAATTATAGTATAAGTACCTAAAAATCACACAATCCACTGTTGCGCAAATATACATACACAGAATATATGGAAAGTATACACTAACAGGCACAGTCATGTTCTTACTGCCACCAACCTCAGAGGCTCTCCCCGGAGCCCACCACACCAACATGGGAAAGCAGCATCAACTGGACAGTTTATCTTACTTGGACTGGACATAAGAAAACATCAAAGAAACCTCTAGCACTCTTCAAAGCATCTCACTGTGGAGTTCCAGGAAAGCGACAGTTAAGACAGTATGTTCCCAAGACCCTCGGCCTCTAAACCACGAAAGTTTTGGATAGCAAGACTCCTTCAGAGCTCTGCTCAGCTCGTTCCATCAGAATGACCTTGCAAACAGATGCTTTCTTCCTGGCCTGGTCACCCTCTGGATATTTTATGAAAAATCAATGCACTAAACTGCAGGTATCAGCAAACCAAGATTCACTGAAACATTCTCCAAAGCCATCCTTTGAACTTGAGCAGAAAGCTCCCAGCGCCAGAGCCACTGTGAAGGAGGTGATAAGGTATGAACCACGCCTCAGGAGATGTGCAAACCACCTGGCCAAAGGGAAATCCAACCGACCGACGTCTTTAAGAGCCCACGTGGCTAAAATAAAATAAAGACAATGACAACTCTTAGTGAGAATGTGGAAAACTTGGAACCAGGATACACTGCTGGAAGAATTACAACTGTAAAACAGTCTAGTGATTCCTCAGAGGGTTAAAACTCCAGAATAACCCTATGCCCCAGGCATTTAACCTCTGGATGTACACGCAGGAGAAGCAAAAACTATATCCACACAAAAATACAAATATTCAAAACAGTATTATTCCTAACAGTCAAAAAGTGATATTAAACCAAATCTTCAGCAAGTGGTAAAAGAGGTAAAATTCATCTATCCAAACAATGGAACATTATTTGATGATAAAATGAAATTAAGTATTGAACTCGACTACAATATAAATAGACCTTGAAAACATTACACCATAAATGAAATAAGTCAGACACAATAGGGCACCTATTATACTTTTCTGTCTTATGAAAGATCCAAAATTTCAGAGACAAAACTGATTAGTAGCTCTAAGAAGCTTCAGATGGGATGATGGGGTTAACTGCCAGTCAATGGGTATAGAGTGGCTTTTCTAGACAATGAAAATATTCAAAATTTAGACAGTGGTGATACTTGCACAACTCTGTGAATATACAAAAAAACATTGAGTTCTACGTCATAAAAGGGTGAATTTTATAATTTACGTTATGTGAATTGTGTCTCAAAAAAAGCACTTAAACCTCACTGTGTGGACAGCGTGGAGGTCAGCGGATGGAGTTTGGAAGTGACTGGGCTCAGTGAGGCTCCAACTTCAGCAGCGGATCACTCCGCTGATCGCATCCGGGTCCCACCCCTCTTCCCTCTGCTCTCTGCCTGCTCCCTCTGTGTCTGGCCACCGGATAAACAGCTTTTTCCTCTAGCCGCCTCTTCCTCATGATCTCTGCCTCACCACAGGCCCAGAAGCAAGGGAGCCAGCCAAACACAAACTGAAACTTGTGAACCATGAGCCAAAATACACCAGGTGTGTGCCACAGGAACCAAAAGCGAACACATCACTATTACCATCACCTGACTCCTGAGCATAATGTGGTATCCTGCAAAGAAAAAGGGCATTAATGAAAACACTGAAGAAATCCAAACACAGCCTGCAGTCCAAATTCTGCACTGTATCAAATCCCTTGTATCTCTCAGTTCTGTGTTTTGTTTTAGTGGTGGTGGGGACTGTACTTAGGGCTGTGCACCTGCTAGGTGAGGACTCCCACAGTGCCTCTGCTTGGGTTTCTTAATCTTAACAGATGTCCAATGCTATTCTAAGATAGGAACATGAGGAAACCCAAGCAAAATATACACAAGAACCTTCAAATTACTGTAAAGTAAAAAGTTTACTAAAAAATAATAATGAAAAAATTATAGTGCTTTTCAAACAAAGAATACAAAGCTACTAATGGAAAAAAATAGTTCATCAATATTTTTGTTTAGCATGGGAAGATATCCATGTCATGAAATTAAAAAAAAAAAAAAAGAACTAATAAATTTCAGGACAATATGTATAGCATGACCCTACTAAAATTTATGTGCAATGTGCTTATATTCAGAGAAATTGGTTTTTCACCTTGTGCTTCATAACATGTCTGTAATATGAAATTTTCACAATAAGCACAAAGTCAAAATAATTTTTTATTTTAAATTTTAAGCCCTACTAGATACCTGCAAGCCATGAACTGAAGATTGTCTTCTGTATTTTTTGTCTGCAAAGTGGGGGGCGGGGGGTAGAATCCACACCCAAGAATACTATGTCAAGATTATTTCCACCTCTGGAACAAGCTATATTCAGTTCCAGACATTTCACACACATAAGTTACCAACAATCATTTACAGACACTGGGTGCAAGTTCACTGTGGCATTAGATCTATCTCTATCCTAGGAATCAGGATTAAGGCTCGTTTGTGATGATCATTCTCAAAAAAGAACTGTTTACTCTAAAACCTATATTAAGACCCTCTTCTCTCTTACTAGGAAAGGTTACCGCAGAACAGTGTACTGACCTCATGTGACTACTGTCAAAGGGAAACTGAGAGATCAAACAAAACAGTAAGACTGTATTCAGACTGAAATACAGGCCAGTGAATCTGGCCTTCTGAAATATTAGGCTTCACAAATCCCTATGTGCTGAATATTTCAGGGAGGGTGGTTTTATTTTGTTTTGTTTCTATATTGTTAGACTGGCCTCAAATTCTGGGGTTCAAGTGATCTTCCTGCCTCAGCTTCTAAGTAGCTGGCACTACAGGCACACATGCAAGACTCTACTACTGCAAGGTTTATAGGAGGAAACGAAAAACAGAAGGTGTACTTCACATGGCTACCTTTGCCTCATGTAGAAAACCATGTCTCCTCTCCTGTCTGGCATATCTACAACAGCCTTATTATATATCTGCAGGTACCAGGACTGCAAGAGCAGAGGTAACTCTGTTTTATTAAGGGAATCAGCAACTTACAAGGAAGGGGCTTCCAAGTTTTATTACATTAGGGCTTAATGTTACACAAATATTCTTGTCTCCTATGGTTTACCTCAGGAAGAAGCTTTTACCTCTGTCTGAGGTGTTGATGTGTTTCTGTGGGACACAATATAAAATGCATTTCTCACTACACCCCTAGAAAGAGAACCAACTGGCAGCCTCTTCCTTGGGCAGCAAGCCCTGCCAGAGCAGCGGCCCACCAACTTCACTTGTCTCCTCAGGGCAAGAACTAAACTGAATACAGCATCAGAGCCAGCCAGGACATCTGCCTTCAGGGCCAGATGTGACCAACTGCTCTTCTGCAAAGAATGAGCATTTGCCACAGAGTTCAAGCTCCTCCAAGAGTTGGATGCAGAGAAAATGCTCAGCACAAGGCTGTAACATCTGTCCTCCCTTCCCAAACTCTGCCTCTTACTGAATTATCTAGTCATCCAGTAAAGAACAAGTAACTTTGGTATCACATTGGGCAGAACTCATGCCATAGGTTTGCCACCCCTGGGCTAAAACATAAACAGTTGCTTCAACACCGATAGTCCTTTGACTTCCTGCATAAATGAGTGAGTAGCCAGGCATGGTGGTGCATGCATACAAGCCCAGCACCTGGGAGACAAAGGCAGGAGAACAGGTATGAGTTCAAGGCCAGTCTAGGCCACATAGTGAATCAAGGTCAACCTGAACTACACACTGAGACTCTGTCTCAAAAAATAAAAATAAAAATAAAAAAAGAGAGTAGAATACCGAACTGCTCTTTCAAATATTTTCAGATAAATGTAATTTGGAAACTTTTACTTTGAGCTCTCTCTTTGATTATTTACAAGAGGATCAAACACAAGAACAGAAACACAACAGGTCAATTTTAAAAAAAAAAATTTTTTTTGTTGTTTTATTTCAGTAAAAGATGTTTTGCTATTAATCCCCCTCAAAATACTAAGCTTTTTTTTTTTTTTTTGAGACAGGGTCTCACTTTTGTGGTTTAAGCTGGCCCTGAGCTCAGCCTCAAACTCACATCACAGCAATCCTCCTGCCTCTGCCTCCCGAGTGCTGGGATTACAGGCGTGAGCCACCACGCTCGGCACTGTGGTATGTGGTACTGGTTGCTGCTGGGCGTGAGTCTCCACACCCAGTATTGTATGTGGTTAACCAGATCGAACCAGCTCCTTGAGCTTGCAAGACAGGCTCCGGAACCACTGAGCTAAATCTCCAGCCCTCAAAATACTTAGCTTTGAGCACATATCCCATCATTCTCGCCACAACAGGTAAATTTCACTAAAGATGACTTTTTTATTCTCTGAGGTTTTGTTACAGTTCAGACTTTTGTTTCTGGTTTTTCTTTGAATACTGTGAGTGGATACAGAGAACCTTGTCCTGCCTTTTTGGACAGTACTCTGTCAAAATCTGGAAAGGAAATCACCTCTTTCTAGGTCTCAGTTCCTTTACTTGTGTAGTGAAGCCATTCTACAATATTTTTCATGGCTTTTCTAACTCTCCAATGTTACACAAGCATAACTGTGAGTCAGGACTATGGCCCTGACTGAGAGAGGCCCCTGTGGAGCTCCAGGGTATTGTGAGGCAGCACCGCTCCCTACCGGACTCCACTCCTCCTGCGTACTAGGTGCCTCTTCTCCAGTATACGCCTCCCACCGCTTCCTGCCTTCACTCTCCCCTCCCTTCTTGACCTCTAGCCACTACACACCAGGACCACACAGGCCTGCACTGGACTCTCCCCCAAGGTGCTCACACAGCATGCTGTCCAGTGCTGGGCAGGAGGCCAGAGAACACTGCCTCCTCTGGGAGGTCAGAAGTGAGGATCGTGCCTTCCCCTAGGAACTATCACCAGCAACCTGCTTATTGGCTGAAAGGTCCAACACCTTTTCTGGTGCCTAGGGAAGATTTAAGAGAAACTAAGCCATGTATCTGTACTACTGCAGGCTGAAGTTAGAGGTCTCTGGAAAGAATGGCACGCAGCTATATGTGGAATCAAGTCCTGAGGATGTCAGAAAGGAAATGTCAATTCAGTTCTCACACAGTCTAGCTGTTCAAGGTAGCATATTATCATTTTAGCATTTCTAATAAAGGTACTTTACTTTAAAGGACGAAAGGGGAGGAAGGAAGAAAAGGGAGGGGAGGGGAGATGAGAAAAATAGTAAGAGAAGGGAAAAGGCAAGTAAGGCAAAGAAAGCTTGTCAAGACAACCAATACCAGCCCAAAGGTGACAGGAAGAATTGGCAAAAACCTCACTTCAGGGTGGAGCCCCTCCACTTCTGTTCCACAAGTTCATTCATGCTTTCAAGCACACAATGAACAGTAGTTTTGCAAAAAGTAGAAATAAAAGTGGATGCATGCCTTACACACTTTGCCAAATTCTCTTATGAAAAATAAGCTGATTTGTACTTGTACAAAAAGCTTAAAGGCACGACAGAGAAATCAAAATGAATTAGCTATTCTAATTGCTTCTAACTTCCAACCTCGGAAAACAAAAAGGCCCTGAGAGCTAGGAGTAAACTCTCAGCTCAAGCCAGCTTCTTTTATTATTACCAAAGAATACTCCTACTCATCTCTAATGATAATTTCAAATTTCAAAAGCAAGCAAAACCACATTTGGAAGAATGATCAAGGGATCAAAATACCAAGCTCATGACAATAATTTCAAGTGAAAAAATAACTTCCCAGCCAGGGCAGTGAGGGAGAACAAAAAGGGAACCTAAGACTGCCCACTACTCTAAATGTTCCATTTAGAAACCACAATACATTACATCTAAGACCGTATCACTTAATCCTTCTGGCCCAGTACTAGACAGTCTCATGTCATGATCTGAAAATGGTCTCATTTCAAGCCAGGCACAGTGATGCCTGTAATCCCAGCACTCAAGAGGCTAATCACTCACAAATTTGAGGCCATCCTAGAACACACACAAAGATTCTAGACAGACAGGCATGATTTCCATAATTAAGGGCTCTGCCTTAACTTAGAACTATTGAAGAATTATTGAAAGGTTTAGGTAGAAAGGATGTTGGCCATTACTCTATGTTCAATTTACCCTGTTTCCACCACAAATTTATTAATCACCTATTATCCTGGAGACTGCGAGCTCCACCAGCTCTTTCTGTAGCACTATCTTGTCTTGTCAAGAGTGAAGAGAGTTAGGAATCAGAAGTCAAAAGTATGCCAAGTGAAGCAGAAAAGCAAGCACATATTCTTATGAACCTTTGCTCCTCATCATCCATCAAACTGATAGAAACACCGAAGATTGCCTTCCAAACCAGTCCAGAGGACTGGGGGACAAGGGGAACCCCAAGAGCCATCAGCAGATGGAATTTTTCCCAAAACAAAGACTGTGAGAAGAGCGGGGAAGCCACAACCAAAACATTGCTCCATGGGGAATGCAGTGGGCCGGAAAGCTCATCCATCCACTTGGGCCCTAGTAAGTGCCGGGCTTCTGTGGGGTGCTGTGGGGCAAGAAGGAAGGTGAGGGGCCACCAGACAAGGGTACAGAAGCCATGTAAGCAGGGAAGGGTGAACCGGCCAGAATGGGACTCTGTGCATCAGACTCTGCTCCAGTGTGAGCATTCAGTTGTTTGCTTCCCCCGTCTAGACTACTGGTAAAGTAACCAAGTCATTTATCACCCATACTGGGGGACACTGAGGGTGAACAGGGACTGTCCTGGCCAAAGTGCACACGCGGTCTCCTCAGGCACAGGCCCTTCAGGCTGGGCCCTTCTGTCTTCATCTGCTCTGCATTCCCAAATGAAGCAGACTCCCAATAAAGGTTAGATGAGCCAGAAATGAGGCCATTTCTTCACTTATTCTCAATTTGCCACAAGCAGTATGTACATTACTCCTACCACAGTGGCCTTGCTAACTGACTCCAGAAGGCATTATCACAGCCTTATACAGCAGCTGTGTTCCCAGAAAAGGACAGGCACTTTGGTTAATTTAAAACAAAAACAAAACAAACCCTCTTCTGAGCTTTGAAATGAACTTCCCCCATACACACAGTCAACTTAAGCTCTACCCTGAAGCCACTTTCCCACTGACCTTCTGAACCTTGCACGTTCATCCCTCCCTTGGCAGGGGAAAGCTGTCAGAGCCCTGAGAGCTGCAGCGACAGCTGATGCCCCACACTGGGAGCCAAGAGCCTTCTTCATGATGTGCTCCAGCTCTGGCCACTACCTGGCAAAGTAACTCAAAACAAAGATCATCGGGCATGACAGCAAGTCTCCATGCCTTAGGTTAGATGCTGACAGCACCCGGAGGCAGCATGCAGAACGGCAAAGAGAAAGATACTAATGTATGTTAAGTCCTCTCTGGTCTGTCTATGGATAGTAAGTCATCCTCAGGGAAGGTATTTTTAAAAGCCCTAGGATCTGTCGTTTTTCTCAAGAAGAAACATCTCAAAAGTCCATTGTGATTCCCTGCAGGGTGTTTGGGGGAGGCCAGAAAAGAGCATGCAGCAAGAGCTTGCACTGGGCTCAGACCCACGCTCTCCTCTGAGATTAACAGCTGTGGGTCCTATTAATGGATCCCCAGCACTCTTCTTATGTTTCACTGGTTTAATGTAAGCTACAAGAAAATTCTAAAAGTGCTAGCTCATAAACTATGCAGGTGATGCTGAAGCAACCCACTCAAGGTTCTCCCTTAACAGGAAAATGGGTGTGGGGATACAAGAAGAGAAATGGGGGAAACCTGTGGGACAACTGGCCAGGCCTCAAAGCACTTTACATTTCTTGGGTCCCATTAACAAATCACAGGCCAGAAGCCTAATATGAATACTCACTTTTATATATCCTGGAATGTTTTATGAACAATTTAATCATGTCAAATGTAATACTCATCATCCCTTAGTATTCATGGGGATTAGTTCTAGTACCTCCATGAGTACCAACATTTATGAATGCTCAAGTCCCTTATATAAATGGCACAGCATTTGCATATGACCTGCACACATTCTATACACTCCAAATCTCCCTAGATTATTTATAATACCTATGAAATATAAATGTTATATAAATAAGTTATTACAACACTATACATTTTAGGGAATAGTGACAATGAAAACCAGTCTGAACATGTCTGGACTGATGAACTTTTTTCCCAAACACTTCAATTCAAAGCTGGTAGCATCTGCAGCCATGGAACTGGGCACATATAGAGGGCTGACTCTGAGTTGCACTAGTTTTTAAAATGTAAGCGTTTGTGGAAATGACTTAAGCTTCTCTTTCAAAAGGCTGTTTTCAGGTGGAACCATGACAGACCTAAAAAGGTATCTGCTGACAGGCCTTAATAAGGCCAAAAAGATTCAAAGTTCCAAAACAGGTGTTCTAGGGAAAAAAAAAAAAATTCATATTAGTGGGGATTATCATGTGCAAAGCATAACTCAAGTTTTGAATTACTTTAAAGTCCTACTGGTAATTTTGGTAGTGAGAACTGCATTACAATGCCAAATACTCACATTACTACTCAACCTTCCCTCAAGATTTCAATGATTCACTGTCAACCTCGAAACACCTTATCTCAATGAACTATTTCCTAGCAACCTCTTATTTACCTCCAAGTTGGCTAGGACACCACAATTTCTTAACTTTCCAAATATAACTTGAAACACCTTAGGGACCTACTAAAAAGCCTTCAATGAACCCTCCCGGCCTGCATAAACCCAGCTCAACTGCCTTGGCACAGCACCCATGCGCTTCAGGGTCCAATACCAACCTATCTTTCTAGGAACCACAGTTCAGAGGAGTGTGAGTGATGAATGCAGAGAGCTCAAATTCAAGGGACAGTTCTGCTTATCTTCACTTAATAAAAGGGAATGACAGTAGCAGCTATCAAGATGGTTGTGAGGATGAAGTGAAATTATTTGCCCAAAAGAGCTCAGCACAGGCCTGGTATACAAAACTCTTTGATAAACATTAGCTATTTTTGTTAATGTCCAGCTCCATCCATTCACTGAACAAATATTTGAGCAATGCTATGGGCCAGCACTGTCACAAGTGCTCAGCTTACAGACTGAACAAAATAAAATCCCCATCTTCCTATCTTCCTCCTTGTGAGTGGGGACAGGCAGCACCCCAGGGCATCATCTGTGGTGACCATGGCCAAGCCCATTCAGGCCACCATAGCTTTGCTCATGCACTATGACCGCCTGGAATGTCCTTCTACCTGCCAAAATCCTGCTTGTTTTTTATAGTACAGCTCCAGGGTGACCATCTCCAGAAGCTTTTGAAAGAAGGGAAACCTGAATTCCAGCACACTGTGCCTATCTTTCCTGCTAACTGGTTAGCTGTAACCTAACAAACAAACCCTCAGATGTAAACCGCATCTACTCTACTAGAATCCCTGGTTTGAAGGCACAGAATATCCTGTCTCATACACCACCTAGGAACCTCTCATCTTTTCAAAATTTATGAAACAGGTAAGTAATTCTCAAACTTAATTGTCTCTCTTCGTAGTATGTTTATAAAGGACCCCAAAAAGAAATCTTCAGAATAGAGATACCAGGAAGAAAGGAAAAGAAGAAAGAAAGACCTTCAGCCCTCACAGAACTGTAGACTTCGATGATTTCCTTTGCTATGAGTTTCCAGAGTCTCCTTTTCTATGTGACTATTTTTATCTTCCTTGATGGGTAATCTGGCAGAATTTTGTTAGACAGATGAACTTGTAAAACTTACGTGACTTTACACCCATGAAACAGAAAAATTAAGGCCTTACAGGCTTCAGCATGTCATCAGAGTACCCAATTTCCAATGCATACAAATGTAACGTGTATCAAAAATCTTTTCTTGGAATCAAAATTTCTAGTGCAAGAGAGTAAGAGTCCAGAATAGAATAGCGGGATTTAGCCGCTTGTCCAGGACCTCAGAGTGGTGTGTGTGCACCACGCTCTCAGGCGCAGGGCCAAGTCAGCAACAGCTCACAAAGCCTGGACAGACGCCTCAGTGCAGCGCAGAGCTCACAGCCTGTCCTCTGCCGGGCAGGTTAGGAGGCCATGCTCCTTCCTCCTGAGACCCTGAGGGCGGTCGGAACCAACACACCAGAGCAGGGCAGCATGTGGCGATCAGAGCCTCGCACCTTCACACAGGGGCAGTCTGTTCAGAAGACAAATGATCCTAAGAAAAAGCAAAATGCCTTTGATTTCAGATAAGGAACACGCTGTATTCTAGTTGAAAGCAAACAACCATAACTATAACAGTTTAGGCACAACTTCCCAGCAATAAACACGTAGCAGGTTTATGTGCATCTGGAGATATGTCTTTTCAGAGGACTGATATCAATGTCTGAAATTTCCATTCAGCTAATGGCAATTTATTAAAATGTATTACAGATATCCACTGTAAAAAATATTCTAGAATATGGCCTTCCTAGCCATGAGAAAAGCACTGAAGCAAGTCCTAAAGACTGAAAGGCCAGTGTGGCTGGGCCCGGTATAAAACTGTAGGCCCAGAAATAAAGTCAAGGGACAGAAAGGGCCAGGCCATGAGCACAAGGCCATCTACCCTGAAAGCTACAGCTTTAGTTCTAAGTATACAGGAGCTCTCTTGAGAGGGTTAGAGGAGACAAGACAAAAAAAACTAATTTATGATTTTAAAAGATTATTCTGAATGTTATATGCACTAGAGACTCACCACAGCTGACCTTATTACACCATACTGACATGACAGTACTTCATAATCATTAAGAATACAGTCTAGGGGCCAGGAATTTAGCTCAGTGGTTCTGGCGCCTGTCTTGCAAGTGTAAGGACCTGGGTTCCATCCTCGGTAACCACATACAATACTGGGCGTGGAGACTCACGCCCAGCAGCAACCAGTACCACATACCACAGTGCCGGGTGTGGTGGCTCACACCTGTAATCCCAGCACTTGGGAGGCAGAGGCAGGAGGATTGTGATGTGAGTTGGAGGCTGAGCTCAGGGCCAGCCTGAACCACAAAAGCGAGACCCTGTCTCAAAAAAAACCTAAAAAAAAAAAAAAAAAAGAATACAGTCTAGGGGGCAGGGGATTTAGCTCAGTGGTTCCAGCGCCTGCCCTGTAAGTGCAAGGTCCCAGGTTCAATCTCCGCTAACCACATAAAACAATGCCAGGCATGGTGACTCACGCCCACCAGCAACAAGTACCACATAACACAATGCCGGGCGTGGTGGCTCATGCCTGTAATCCCAGCACTCAGGGGACAGAGGAAGGAGGATTGCTGAGTTCAAGGCTGAGTTTAAAACCGGCCTGAACTACAAAACAAGACCCTGTCTCAAAAAACTTTAAAAAAAAGAATACAGTCTGGATCTACATTCTGTCACTAGCTGAGTAACAGAGAGAAAATTATCTCCTCTAAGTGCCTTAGTTCCGCATCTGTAAAATGGGAATAAACACCTACTATTTGCTATTTTAGTTTAAGGGGAAATATGAAAGCCGGGGAAAGGGAGGGAAAGAAAAGATATTCGAGTGTATAAATATTACTAGTAACTCACATACTTCTTTCTCAGAATCCTCCAGGGTACTCGTTTCTTCTTCCCCACTTCACGTCCTCACCACAAGAGAGGAAACAGTCTGTAACATCTTGTTAGCAGAGTAAGCTTGTCTCTCCTTTCTGTTATTGGAGGTGGCCACTATTGGGAGAGGTAGGAGTATACCCAAGATGTGAACTACCACTTTATGCTCTCCTCAGTGGGACATTACTTCTTAAAGAAAAAGACCATCTTCTGTTGGCTTGGAAAGGCTTTCCTTCTTAAAAGTGACAAATAGCTCTGTGGCTAAAGTTATTCATGCTGAATATCTGAGCAATGTGGTAGAGTCCCACATGCCTGATTATCCACTTTCTAACAGCTGCAGACAGAATCTAATGAACTCTTAATGATCCATGGGGCTGCCGCCTGCCATACATCCTCTGCTATGGAGAGCACAAAAATTTCGGTATAGTCAAGAAGCCCAGCATACCCTTCACAAAGGGCTAGGGACACACTGCATCTACATTTGTTCTACAATGGAAAAAAGCTCACTTTATACTGCTACATTTCCTCCTTCCCTGGGATCTTATATGATGTCAATTCATGGCTTCTCTATTTGGATTTTCTAGAAAAAAATCAAAATTTAAGTCCTTTAGTTGCTAACAAAGGTTAGGATGGATGACAAGACATTCACCCAACTAATACTCATTTTCCACATTTACTAGGTAGGAAGGAAACAAGAACGATTCTTGGCTGATTTCCAAGTCCACCTCACTCTCCTGTACTTTTCTCCACTTCATCCCCAAAGGAGATGAAGGTCACCTATGAGATTTGGATGTCCCTTATGCCATACAAGGTATAGTGTATGAGAAACCACTGCCATAAGTCACAAAAGGAATTTACAAATAGTCAAAGCATACAGAAAAATTTAAGTATTTATTAATACACTGCAAAAGAGCAGTGGGCAAGTCCAGAAGAAGACCTCAGCATCAGGCTGAAAGGCTGAGATGTTCAGATTTGATTTTTAACATGGGGAAGGGTCTGGAAAATCATCCCAGCAATGTTTCACCAGGTCTCGGAGGTTCCGTGGATACTATTTGAAGACTGACATAAGGATGTTTCTGCTCAACAGGGCCCAGGGCCCTTGGCATAGCTAGAAATAGTACTTCTTGGTAAAATTAAATGACAAATGTGTAAAGACTGATTTATGTTAGTTGTCAAGAGGATCAAAATGAAATATATATGTCTCTACTTGAAAGAGACTTCTGACCTATTGGGATAGGGGAAGAAATGGCATTCTTTAAAACATGACAAGCACTTAGATCACCTAGTGAAAAGAAATGTAGCTTTTTTTATACTTTGTGTGTGTGTGTATGTGTGTGTGTGTGT